>JACEIK010005463.1:2432-46016 GCA_018107945.1 Datura stramonium | reverse complement strand
CTTTTTCTTATTTGGACTTATTCAACCTCATAAAATTTAAAATATATAACCATTATCAATCTTTATTCATGTTATATATTTTTATTATTTTTTAAAAAAAAGAAGCTATTTCACTAATTATTTATTATTAATAAAATGATGCATTCAATAAAAATCCAACACTTTTAAATATCAAGTGTGCTTCTACATTTATATTTTCAAAGTTTAAAGCTTTTAAAGCTATATTTTAGCCCAAAAATTATTATCATGAATTTCTACTAACAAACATATAAAATTCACTGGAATTAGCTTATAGACCATATAAAAAAATTATATTAGACGAAAGGTCATTTCTTATTTGAAACTTAATGTACTATATAAGATATTGTTATTGATGAGTTAAGTTTTAAACTTTAAGGTATGACCTTGAATTGTGATTATATTTTATTTAAAAATTATTATACGATAAAAAAAATTATGATGGAATTGAATTTTTCTTTTTGCAATGGAAGAGCCAAATGTGGAACGATCAAGAGCTAAACTGTTATTTTGCACAATCATAAAAGTTTCTTTTTCAACATAATTCTAGAAATATCATTTCTAGCTCTATCTCTTTTATTTAGTGTATCATTCTGCTCCTGTTATGTTTCTCTCAACTTCACCCCTTTTTTTCAGCTTAACCTGATGGAACGACCAATGACAAAATTTTTATTTTTCTAAATCACAAATAATCTTTTTTCAATATAATTCTAAAAGTATCATTTCTCTATCTCTTTTGTTTTGCATATCATTATGCTCCCGTCATGTTTCTCTCAACTTCATGCTTTTCTTTCCCAGCTTAACTCCAACAATTCATCTAAGACTCATATCTAATTTTCATTTACGAAATGACATCGTAACATTTTGAGTGGAATCAATATCCATTTCTAATTTCAGCGACTCTAGCATGACCTTTTTCAGCGCCATTACTATCGGTGGCAATACAACCACAATCGAAAATAATTGTACAGAAGAGCTATGACAACCAAGAATAATTTTGTCAATTAACAAAGTATTCAACTTAAAACAGTTTTACATCATGCAAAGAGAGTACTGAATTTTTAAAATGTTAATCAAGTTCCAAAAAATTCTAATGGCTTTCATGTGTTGGAGGAGTAAAAAGAATTATGTATATATCTAAAAATATGAGACACATTTATTATTTTCAAAAGCTTTTTAGAGGAGCTTTTTATTCTTTTTTTTTAAAGTACCATGTACACTTTTTTTCTTTTCTTAAGTTAGTGTAATCCTAATCTAATNTATAATATTCAGCTTAAAACAATTGTATATCATGTAAAAAATAGTATTAAATTTTAAAATAGTAGTTCTTCATTTAAATAGAGGATCAAGTTTGTAGTTTGTTTCATTTAAATATTTAAAATAATGTAAGTTTAATTTAATTTTAAAGTTATCAAATCAAATTTTGATTTTAAAAAAAAAAGCATTCTGTCACGCCCCGCCTTGGGGGGTATGACTGGAACCTGGTGCCCTAGTAGGACCTGGACTGTTAACTGGTGAGCCTAAGCACATCTGGTGCCTGGCTAGCTCTATCTCATATTTCTAGAAACAACGGGCTATATAACGGCTGTAAATACAGCCTCCCGGCCGGCTGGGCCTATAGCCACCTGTGCATACGTAATAACAGCTAACCAGAAACATACTCATAACAAGGAACCTATGCGGGCCGACAAAGGCCACCATGCTGTCTAGTCATCTGAAACTCAACATAAAGGAGTACTGTACAATTACGTGACCGACAAGGTCACCACTACTATCAAACTATGGCCCTACACGGCCAACATAATTAATAAAGCTAAACAACTGAACACAAGGCACGGCCTCACACGACCGGCTCAACTGACCACAGGGAGATGAATGAATATAATCTGCAAGCCTCTATGAGTAATGATAGAAATGATCGGGACAGGGCCCCTACCTACCCATACTGTACAATACAAGAAAAAGAGCTACACCTCTAAATATCAGGCTCCGGATGACAGGAGCTGATGACTCTATAGCTGGCTGGAATCACGAGGGATCGCCTCCTCGTCTATAAGTACCTGCAGGCAAGTAATGCANAGGCCGTATAGCTACCTGTAAACGAAAATAACTAACTAACAACAGGCAATAAAAGGGATCCTATGTGACCGACAAGACCACCATGCTGTCTAGTTATAATAGAAATGAGACAAGCTAGTATATTAGGCACCACATGGCCAACACACGAAACATAGCTAATTTAGGCCTCACATGACCAATAAAAACCAACTAACTGACGACTGTAGTCTGCAAGCCTCTAAGAATAGAAATAATGGTCGGCACAGGGCCCCGACCTACCCAAATACTATACAAATAAAAGATGGTAATCTTCTATAACCTGGTAACTCCGAAGGAAAGGAGATGACTAATGTACTGGCTCTGAATGGCTCCCTGGAGATTTCACAACCTGTTCGTCTAAACCTGCAAATAAGTAATGCAGCGCCCCATAGTTGGGCGTCATATAATATGTACCGAATATGTAAGGCAGTAATAAAAAGCTGAATCGAAATTGTTAAAGACTGAAAATAAGTAGGATAAAGGGGCAGAAAGTTTAACCTATAAACTTTCTTATTCATAACCTGCATCTAGCAAAACACTGCACATACATGAGTTCAGACTTTATAAGTACACATTCATAAACTATAATTAGTAGGCAAGAGTGCACACAAGAACCTAACTTGATCCTCATAAGCCTGAAAGGTACAAGCAACACAGAAATAACTTATCGGGACCCCCATAAGCCCTGGCAAGTACACTATAATATATATATATAACCCTATACAGGTTCCTATGACTCTACTGGTGCTATAACCAACCTACCAGTCCCCTGGATATGCAATTGAACCCACTGGGCTCATGATCTGTAGTTGTGTCTGAGTCCGATAGACTCCTGATCTGTAGTTGTGTCTGAGTCCGAGGGACTCCTGATAACTGCACCCTGGGCACCAGGCTCGATGAGGGTGTGATGCCGATACGACATAAACATAGTAGTCTAGCCATGGGATGGACTGTAATATGGCCCTTGGGCCTCTGCATCATCCCTTGGGATGACATATCGCTCCTTGGAGAAACTTCATATAGCCCCTTAGGCAACATCATATAGCCCGTAGGCTGCGACACAACTAGTAATTCTGGGGTGGTCACAGAAGGCTCCTAGGTGAGGACAATCCCACCCAGTGTGTTATACTGTCACTCAGTTCACTAAACAACCCTAGTGGCGTTGACTCTAAAGTATGACCATCCTATCCAAATTCCTAGCTCAGGGGCGTGAGGATATTCCAATGGCCTCTGGGTGTGCTTCACTGGCAAAACAGGCGTCAAACTGGTAGTTGTATCACCCAACTGCGCCTATGATGTTCAACTTACTAACTCAGGCCCAATAACTATCCACGAGCTTCTAAGGTCTAGGTTCTGACAATAACATCCAATCCTACTAACACAATGAACTGGAGGACGGAGGAGTTCCTATAAAGCTTCTAGTGTGTGTCGTACTTAACCCGTCCTTTCCCGACAGGGGATACTGCAAAATAATCTTTACATGTTTTCTAGCAGCTAACCACAACATATGTATATTCATAGTCTACAGACAACAGCTGACCACAAAATGTCTAATCACAATCTATTAGNGATATTTCAATTGTTTTCCCTTGCTTCCAATCCTAGATATCACGTATCATTATACGACGAGAATAACTTGCCGAAGGGATAAACCTTACATACCTCGAAGGCCGACTTTCGTTCAGCTGGGGAGTTTCAACTTGCGATCGTCAATTCCTTCCAACTGTAACCTTTTATGCTGAAAGAATAGGACTAATTTTAATACTAAATTGGATAAAAAGCGATAGCTTTTATTAACAATAACAACTATAATTCAACTCCGTATAACTCGCTCGAAGACCTATAATTTCCTAAGAGTTCAGAAGGAAAAAGTGCTTACCTAATGCATGTGGCCGAGTAAGAATTAATTTTGAACAATTCTGACAACTTTTACTCGGCGGAGTTCCGATTTTCCGGGCAAATTTTCGAGAAATAACTCCATAGTAGTGCTTCCCATAGGCCTAGGACTCATTACCCGAAGTTAATTTGAGATTGAACGGCATTTGGTAGCGTAATCGGATGAAAATCCAAAGAATCTTGCGTGTCCTTTGCTTTCTGTCGTGGGAGTTTACAACAAATGAAATGAAATCAAACTAAAGCCTTATATATAGGCTAAGGGCGGTGGCGGGGGGCGCCCTACGTCACCCAAAGCGCCAAAGCCACACCCGCGTCGTGCCCCTCAGTGCGCCTGGCGCGTCACGCTGGCCAAGGCACTTGTAATGCCCCGGAAGCTCAAAATCAATATTCGAGACATAAATTAAAAAATCTGAAAAACTGCAGAAAAGTTGCAGAACGACCAACCTGATGGGTCGTAAAGAGACCCAATGACTTGTTAGGTCAACCGTGAGAAGGATGCCAAGATGATGAGTTAGTGTTTCCCAACGGACGACCCCACGAGTCGTTATCAAGTCGCACGACTCGTTAAGTCACGCGTTGCCAAGCCGAAGTTTCAGAATTTGAGAAGTATACAGTGTACATGACGGAAGGTCACCACGAGTCGTCATAAGAAGTAACGACTCATCAGGTCCTTCGTTTCCAGTCCCTTCTAATGTTCTTATCAATGTACCTGACAGACGATACGACTAGTCATTCCCAGTCATGACGACTCGTCATGTGCCCGTCAAGAGTCTGTAGAAATTCTCCAGTGAACTTGACGGGAGGACCCAACGACTCGTTGGACCTGGTAACGAGTCGTTAGGTCACCCGTTAGGAACACCTGACAGTTTTTTCCTGCGAATTTCTAAGGGCGATTTAGTAATTTTCTATTCTCCTAAGAATTAAACCACGTCGTTTAAGCACCAGTTTCATACATTATAGTGGGGAAAAGCGGTCCATTCCTCATTCCCCACTCTCAATTCTCAAGAAATCATCGAAGTCTCCTCTCAAGAATTCTCAAGCGAAGTCTAGGATTCCTCACCAACTTCAGTCATTCAAGCTTCTTTATCTGGAGAAATTTAGCCAGGTATGTGGGGTTTTAGAAAGGGGATTGTCCTTCCCTTGTGTCCCCAAAGTCCTCCTCAATTTCTTCTATAAGTTTTAAGACCTAAGCTTGTGAGTATGAGAAACATTCATGTTTATTTTCGTTGATTTCCATCAAAACGATGTTTAATACTCATTGTTAATGTAATCTTCATCAATTCCTCATCAATTTGTCAGTATTATTACAAAAGTGAATTTGAGCCTTAATTTTTGAGTAATGGTTTTTACTTGTTAAATTTCCTCTAGTGAATGAAGAATGCTTGAGTTGAATTCCTAGAATTTTCTTGCTATTCGTATGTGTTGGGTAAATAACCCATGAATGAGAATGACTTTTGCTCTGTTGAATGAAATTCCCAAAATTCCTGAAATAGCCTTATATTATGAATTTGTCCGTGTTGTCGGCATAAATGAGCTCTCTATTAGATGCTTAGTAATTTAGTCAGTTAGAACACAAAACTCTATCAGTCTAGTCCCAGTCAGAATCATATCAGTCTAGATTCAGTCAGATTTTAGCAACCTCAGAGTTGTCCAGAAAATGTCAACTGATCAGTTTGACTCCAGTTATTTTTGAGGTGTCAGTGGAGCCTCCCAGTTTTCAGACTCAGTTATTTGGTCCATTAGGCGGTCATGACATTCAGTTATAGCTCTGACCAGCACCAGGACCCCAATTCAGTTATTAGTTGTTCTGTAGACAGTTACAACGCTTCTAGATAAGCAGCTCTGACCAGTCTTAGAATCCAGTTTCAAAATCTGATCCGGTAAGGCTCTCAGGGCACATGCATTATTCATCCCTGACTAGTCTTGGGCTCCAGTTTTGAGCTATCAGCTTAGTAGTTCAGTTTAGGTGTTCCAGTGGGATTAGAACTTAGCACCGAACGGGCCGGGGTTCCAGCGCGCCCAGGTTCCCAAAACTACGTTGTCAGCATAGATTTCAGCATTACTTGGCCTGATTGGCCCCAAATATTTTTATGATCACTAGTTCATGCCGTTATACCCTGACAAGGTATATTGGATCCTACCGGTGGGGTGTATACATCGGACTCCACATCTAGCTCACGTGGTTAAACGTCGGTTACAGACTCTCCCGCTAGTCAGTACAGTTTATCCTCAGATTCTTCAATCCAGATCAGTAAATAATCAAATGCAGGCAAAAGGAAGATATTCCTTGCAATATTACTAATATAATTAGTTGTGAGCATGAACATGTATCTAAATTCCTGCAACTTTCTTCCATAGTATTTTTTATGAACTTTTTTCTGAAAAATGTGTAAAATATTTCCCTGAGAGAAAATACATTCGTTAAAGATTGATAAAAATGATAGTAAATTGCATAATGTTTTGATTAGAAAAAATTGAGTATTCGAGATCAATAATAATTAGTATGTGTTTGTTAATATGAAATTTGTTGAGATATATAATTGAAAAAAAGAAAATGTTAACAAAACACCAGAAAATAGACTTATTTTTATGTAAATTACTTCCCTTCGTTCTAAAAACAGCCTAATTGACCCACCACACATTCTATCTTAATTAATATCTATCTTAATTAATATAATATATAAAGTAGACATATTTCCAACCAAACCAAACTAATCAAATAGAAATGCAAAAAAGGTTTAAATATCTTTAATTTATGAGAAACTGCTCATAAATATTCTTTATATTTTTATTAGCAATATCTGTACTTTAGTTTTAGCTAAAAATACCCTTCTTTATCTTTTGATTCAAAACTATCCTCAACCTTTTGAAAATTTAATATTATTTAAAAAAAATAAAAAAAATAAAAAAATTTTTTATTTTAAGAATTACATAAATCAATTTCTAATCAAGGTGATCTAAAAAAGTACTCATTATATTTTTTAATTTTTATTTTTTTTTGTATTTTTAATTTTTTATTTCTTTGGTTTTTTTTGTTTTTTAAATTTTATATTATATCTAATGTAATATGGCCCAAGAAAGTTATAAAATTTCTAAAACCATATCGGTTTAGAATTTTCAAGGTTGAGGGTAACTTTAAACCAATACTAAATATTAATATTGTATTCTTTTAAAAATATTAAAAAAATCAAAATCATAAATTTTAAATTTATAATTTTCTTTACTTTAATATTAAATACTGAAGGCTAGAAATAGGTTAAATATATTTTTAGCCAATTTTCAATTAATTTATTAATAAACTGTTTGCTATTATTTGTACACAGACTAACATAGCAATATATTTAATTATTTACTAAATCTCTTCTATTTTCATCTTTAGTTGTTGTGGCTGATCAAATTTCTAACAATAATATTAATAATAATAATAATAATAATTAATAATACTAAATATTTTGAGTTTTATAGTGAATAACAATTATATATTTATAATAATATTTAATGTTTAGATAATATTTAATTATTGCACTCATTTCTTAAATCTCGTAAAAAGATTTTAAAATTATTTAAATTTAAAGTCTTAAAAAAATTAAAAAAATTAAAAAAATTAAAAAAATTAAAAAAATTAAAAAAATTAAAAAAATTAAAAAAATTAAAAAAATTAAAAAAATTAAAAAAATTAAAAATATTTTTAATATTAAAATATATATTAAAAATAATATTTTTAATATTTTAAAATTTTTAATTTTAATTAAATTACATGTTTTTTTTGTTTTTTTAAAATATTAATCAGATAACAAATAAAAATTAAAGATGTAATTTAAAGAATAAAAAAATTAAAAAAATTAAAAAAATTAAAAAAATTAAAAAAATTAAAAAAATTAAAAAAATTAATAATATTTTTAAATTAAAATCAAAGAAAAATATTTATAAGTCAATTCTCATCCGTTAGAAGTGTTTTTGGTCATTTTTTCAGTAAGGAAAACAATTGGTGGGTTATCCCATTTAATTCTCTTCATTTATACTATTTAATGCAATTAAAGGCACTAGATTCCAACCTTTTCCAGAAAGTTGACTAAGAAAAAATGAGATGTGCAACAAAACAAAAAACTGCCCTAAGAGGAAATAAACTTGGAAATATAAAAATATTTAGATGGGCCACCACAATATGATACAAGCACCAACTTTATTTTACCATAAACTAATAAACAACATATGAAGTTTGAGAATTACACTTGGTCCTTTTCATATTGTGACAGTGAGCTTGAAATCACGAAAAAGACAATAACAGCTGAGATTTTTATATAAATAATCGATCGATTTTATTATTTATTTTTTAAATTAATATATTTAAATTATATTGTTATACCTCGTAGGTTTTCTTCGTTTAACTGATGTATGCATGTGCATGTCGAGAGTTTTCAGAGTACGGCACACGAGAGAAGGCTTGAAAGTGAACGCGCGAGCGCAGCTATCGAGCGAGAGCAGGCGAAGTGGAGACCTGGGTGGCGCTGAGGCACCACGTGCCACTGCTCCTCCGCAGTGGAAGGCGCGTCGCAGACCCCTGCACCGCCTCTTTATATATATAAGTTATGTGTTGGATTTTCAGGCTTAAAAGCATTTTCCTAAAAGAGTTTCCTTGACCTAGGCGATACTTCCCCTTAGATTTTCGGCAATTTGAAGGTAAATTGAGCTATCAAATTTCGTTTAATCGCCAATTCTTCTTAGATAGTGATTTCCGGGCCTACGAAGAACATATAATATCTACGGAGTTGAATCTTTGAAATTGATCGATTGACGAAGCTTGCTGCAGTAGCTGCAGAATTTTCCTATTTAAGTTCAACGTGTCATGGGTGGATACTAAGTACTTCTACTCTTCTAATCTATAAGAATTCGTGAGATTTTGCCAGATTAGCCTCTACAAATTTTTGCATCATCAGGTTTACGAGATTGATGTTGTTGGTTCGCCTTTTGAGCTTGAAGGATTCTAAGAGTTCTCGGTATAAAAACTAGAATACGGAGGGATTACGAGTTCTTAAGCGAGGCGGATTGATTGAGCAGAAGTCGGCAATTGGGTATGTTAAGGTTAATCCCTTTCGGCAACTTATTTTCGGGTTCTGTGATAAAATCAGAATTCAGACATTTATAATAGCCTTAGCTTTATTTATAAATGTTGTGGTTAGTTTTACAAGAATGAATCTACTTTAATATAGTACTTTGCCGGGAAAGATTACATTCGTTTTATACGCTAGCTAATACAAAGATTCCCTATTCATTTGGCTTATCATTTAGAGAGACTAGTGCAGTGTTTTAGTTATCGCATGCAGGCCATGAAGGTCAGGTTAGCTGTGGGTGTACCTTGTTGTTGGGTACCATAGACGCAACATGACAATATAATGCTTTGACACCTATATATGAGGGAAGCTGCCTACAAGCCATTGGCGTACCTTGAACACCTATAGGGATAGAATTCAAAGTATAGCCTTACCTTTGAGTTGGTGGTACCAGGTTTCAGACATCTAGGTGTAGCTTGTCAGTGAATTTCCTATTATAGCGCAGTTAGCTTTCTTACGACTACCGGTTGTCGTATAGGTTACTTAAAAATCATCCTAGCTGTTAGTCATCCTCGATAGACTATATGATGCACTATAAAACGATCTTGTTAGTTTCTTTATACATGGGAATAACACCTCTGGGTCACTAGATGTCATGCAGATGCTTCAGAAGTAGCCAAGTTCATATATACTTCCTTGCTCTACGGGGCTACAGCTTTCTCACAAGAGTTGAGTATGATATCCAGAGCACATTGAAGTCTATATTCACTTATGGACTTCCTTTATGCCACACAGTGCATCATTGGCCCTCGAGGAGCCCCATGGGATGGCCGATATAAAGCGCAGAGCCCAGATGGCTCGGGACACACAGTGGTTCTAAGGTCCAGGATACAGTTACAAGAGCCCAGACGGCTCAAATACAGCCGTAACCCAGATGGCTCAGACACCACCAGGAGCCCAGAAGGAATGGGTTGTAGCCAGAGGCCGAATATACCTTAGTTACAAATTTCTTGCTTCACAGACTGTGGAGCAGCAGATGTGAGGTAGATTGTTTGCACTTGTTGGGTCATAGTGCCTATGTAGCTTATTCTATGTTGTTTGTACCTTCCAGGTTGTGGGGCCAGGTTAGGTTCTTGTTTGCAAATATTTGCCTATTAGTTGTAGGATCATGATGAGATTATTCAAGTTAACTTCGGGCCTTTATTACTACTACTTTCAGTTCCTTTATCAGCTTCTATTTAGTTATTATTTCTTCTGACTTACATATTCGGCAAGACATATTGACGCCCATGCATGGGGTGCCACACTGGCTACGGTGTTCTATGCATAGGTTTCGAGGCCTCCTTAGTAGCCATTCAGATTCAACAGATTGGCCATCTCCTTTCCTCCGGAGTTGCCATATGATTAAAGGTTTGCCTATCTTTTGATGTACATTTTTTGGTAGGCTGGCGCCTGGGTCTCCGACAAATAATGGTACTGCAAAAGCTTGCACTATAGTTTTGGGTTAGAAATGCATTAGCTCCAGTGTAGGGCCTAGTTGTGTTATCTGTTAGTAGCCTTGCCGGCATATATTTGTATTGTGTGGCTCGTTTCCTTTTGCTATGATTAGACAACATGGTAGTCTCGTCAAACCCGCATAGGATGACATTATTGCAATCATAGACGAAGCTAATTTGGTGTTACTGTAACGGCTTTGTCAGTCTAAAAGCTATGTCTTTGAGCTGAGATATAGCTATTTGTTTTCTTAATATGTAATGCCATGGAATGCACCAGAGTATATATCCAGCTAGGTCTGCTCAAAGTCCAGTACAGGCATAGTTCCGCTATGCCTCCCAAGGTGGGGCGGACAAACTTGGTATCAAAGCACCGTCATAACTGTAGGGAGTCTGCAAGTCGTGTCTAGTAGAAGTTCTGTTATAAATGTGTTAAAATTATATTTAATGAGCAGAAGATATGAGGGAATGATAGTATGGTTACCCCTCCTTCTTCTTGATCGTGCTATAGAGCCGAGTTGTATAGGTTGAGTCCCTGTTTAGTATTGTTATGTTTGGTTCATAGATATGTCTGACATAAGACAAACTACAACCATCTGTGAGTTAGATACAAAGAGCGTAAGAGGGTACCAACAGGGTGCCACAGTTGGGGACGACCTAGCTTGAGGGAGAAAGGGAGAAATTTCTTTCATCTCTCCTAACATTCTTTGCGGTACCGCAAACCTCCCTAGGGAAATGGGAGCACTGGCACCACTTAGTTCCCTCCTGGCACCTTCAACTGTTGGGTTAGCTAATTTAGTGCAGGTGTTTGTGTGAATGCCTTATCGGCTCAAGGCTATGTTTTGAGCCGATATATAGTTGTTTTTTTCTTGATATGCGTTGATGGAATGCATTAGAGGTGTATATATCTAGCTAGGTCAGGTCAGAAGCTCTGAAGTCCAAATGTGTGATAGGTGTCAGTCAGGCCTCTCAAGGTGGGGTATGACATATATGTTAATTATGTATATTTATATTACTATACAATTATATATATTTATACATACATATATATATATATATATATATATATCAACTATTTTAAATTTATACAATTATGACTGTTATTCGAATTAATTCTTCAAAAATGTTTGTCCCAATTCAAAGTAAAATCAGCTACATGAATTTTTTTTCATATCATATCATCATTATTATAAATAAAATAAAACTAAATTTAAAGTGGAAGCTTTTATCTATTAACTACGTTCCTGTGATATCATTATTTAAAGTTTTTTTAGATCATTTATTACTAATTTTACGCATCCTGTTCCTTTCAACTTGAAATTATATACTCTTAAAAAAAGAAAAACATAATTAAATAGCGTGGATAAAATTAATTATTAATTAAAAGGAAAGAAATTAGGGTATCTCCAACCCTGCATCAAATTTTACATTAAATCCTATTTTGATGTAAAATGGTATTCTTTTTATCTCCAATCCACACTAAATTTCACACTATTATAATGTGGAATATGTCACACCAATTTTGGTGTGAGACTATTCATCAACATCAACTATATTCTTGACTATTATTATTATTATTATTATTATTATTATTATTATTATTATTATTATTATTATTATTATATAACACTTTCTTAATTTAATATATTATAACTTGTATCTTTTTTAATTTAAGTCCCTAATATATCTAATTATTTTCTATGTAATATCTTTTATAATATTAATTTAAAAATTTTAATAAAACAATAAAATACTAAAATCAAATAATAATATATTAAAAAAATCATAAATTAAAATATAATTTAATTTCGTATATATTATTTTTATCATAATGCAATATTTATTTAATACATTTTTTTTCAATGATTTCACTTTATTTTGAATTATTTATTGATATGTGCATAATGGCAATATTTTCTTGCAATTTATATTATTAAAAATTTATGGTATAAAATAATTTTATATTAAATAATTATAAGAAAAAAATATATTAATTATGGTGGGTGAAGATTTAAAAAGTAAATTATGTTAATAAAATAAGAAAATATAAATAATATAAAAAGGGAAAATAATACAATATTAAAAAAGAAAAATATTTTTTTTAGTGTAAAATTTATTATAGTGCAAAAAGCTAACATGCCTGTAAAAACAAAGTTATTAAGAATTTCTTCAAGAAAGTGACTTTACTTTCTACCACAAAATTATTACTTTTTTTATATTGGTCAAACACTTTTTTTGTCTTGGTCAAGCACTTTTTTTTGGCTTTAATACCTTTCTCAAAACTTGCAGCAACCTCCTAGAAAAAGAAACTCTAAACCAAAACCCAAAGTAAATCTAATGAGATTTTTGTGACTTCAGATAAATCTAAATGACTATAAGGATTTTGGGTATAATGGTCATTTTTTGTTCACACGGTGAATTGATTTATTTTTGATATTTTTATTCTTAATCTTTTAAATTTAAATTTTTTTAATTAATTTATTAGTTGTTACTAATAAATACCTAATTTTATTTTGAAATAAAAAGGTTAATGTGGTCTTTTTACATTGTTGGCCAAATTATGGACACAAAATTGTGGACATTTAGCATCACCCAAGATTTAATTAGCTTGTTATTTTTAGCAAAAAGAAATACTATTTCCTCCTACGCCCCACCTTGGGAGGCATGACGGGCACCTGGTGCCAATCACAACTAACCGACCTGGCTAGACTTATGCACGTCCTGGGTGCCGCCTCGCGACCCACTTTCAAGAAAACAATGAGCTATATCTCAATTGTAAATATAGCCTCCGGCCGACAAGGCCGTATAGCCACTCAGAAACGAAAACAGTTCAACCAACAACAGGCAACAGAGGGGATCCTATACGGGGAGACAAGACCACCATGCTGTCTAGTTATAACAGAAATGGAGACAAACTACTATCCTAGGCCCACACAACCAACATACAACTAACTAACCGACGACTGTAATCTTGCATGCCTCTAAGAGTACGAATAGTGGTCGGGACAGGGCCCCAGCCTACCCAAAATGCTATATGACTGAATACTGAAATCTCTATAACCTGAAACTCCGAATGAAAAAAAAAGGAGTTGTCCTTAACTGCGGACTTTGAACGCACTGGCATCGGAGATCCCGAACCCCTGTCTCATGAACCTTGGCTGTGCAAGTAATGCAAAGGCCTAGTGGAGGTCGCTGGTACAATATGTACCAAATATGTAAGACAGATAAGCCGATAAAGATTAAAAGGAATAGAGCATGGCAGAGATTTAACCTGTACACCTGCTGGTTCGAAATCTTGATCTAACCAATACTACATGTACGTAAGATAAGACTCCGTATAATTACACGTTTATAAACTATAACTAGCAGACAAGAATACAAACAAAACCTAACCGAGCCCCCATGTTTGAAGGTACAATCAACATTTAATAACTCATATTCAGGCCCTATAAGCCCTAGCGAGCACATCTCAATCTATATACCCCTAACCAGGTTTCTATGACTCCACCGATACTATAGCCAGCCTACCGGTCCCCTAGGTCTACAATCTCATTCCGCTGCCTCAAACCGTAGCCGTGCTTGAGTCCGATGGACACCTGATATCTGCACTCGGGAACTAGGCTCGACAGGGGTGCGTAGAGCCAACCACAATATATGAGGACCTGGGACCCCATCTTCGTCCCTGCGGACGGCATATCGCCTGTAGAGCGACGGCCACCTCGCCCACGGGCGTCGACACAAATTAGTATCCCTGGGTGGTCATGGATGTGTTCCAAAGTGAGGGCAACCCCAACCAAGGTGTTGTACTAACATCTAAATCTAGCCACTCAAAGGTGTAACTGGCCTTCTGGGCCTAACGCCACCATTGCTCGCCCCCTAGGATGTTCTCGTAAAGCAGCAGCGTGGCACTGCACCTATATCCGATTAGAGGATCCTAATAGTGACTGCGATCTCTAATAGTCTCGGAACTAATAGGGCGAGTCTGGAGTGTCCTAACAGTACTCTGAATGTCCTGCCCGGATGACTCTAACTCATAAACAACAGCGGGGTCACGAATGACTAACTACTTAGCTCCTCTGCTTAGGATAATTGTAGGGGCCGGTACTGGCCGAACATGCTTTTGAGCGATCGACCCGTAATCCCCCATAGGAAGTGTGACATCCATAACCTATGGGCAGTACTATACTATCATGGTAATTACTAGTGCCTTAGACCTCATATTGGTCTAGTCGGATCTTATATTACTTTTATGGACAATTCTTAACCTTATAGGCAAGTTTATATAGGATAGGTCACTCCTGGCAATATGTAGCTAAGTACCTTCTAAGAACTGGCTGGAGCGCTGGCCCAGCCTCTAACTGCTGATAAGGTCCCCGTCCTTGGGGTACCTACGGGCCTATTTGACTTGGACGACTGGGCTGGCTTCCTAGGCGAGCTGTATAATAACTAAGCAATAACTAGGGATGACAATCTCCGATAACTACGATAGAATGGCAGTTTCACTGGTACCAGGACAACCCTAAAAGTCACTAATTCCTAAAGTATACACCATTATTCTTTCTATATTTCTAGCCCTGGGATGCGCGGGTATGTCACGGGCTCCCGGGAGTGCTTTTCTAGCAACCCATATGCCAAACTAGTAGTTGTATCGCCTGGGCCGCACCTATACAATTCAACTCACTACCCAATAACTATTCACGAGCTTCTAAGATCTGGACCTGGCAATTGAACGTGCAATTCTACTAATACAATGAACTAGAGAATAGAAGAGCTTCTATGAAGCTTCTAGCGTGACACCTAACATGTTCCTTCTCGACGAGAGACATTGCTCAGAGACCTATAAGGCGCTCTAGCTGCCAACCTATAATCGTAATCTACTGATAGCAGCTAATCATAAAGGGCTGATCTCTATATAATAGAAACAACTAATTACAACATGTCTAATCACAATCAAATGGTATTTGGGCTATTCACGGTATATGAAATAGTTATTTTTATTTTATAACATAAGTCGTAACACTATACGACGAGTATACTGCTAAGGTTAAGCCTACATACCTCAAATGTTGTTTCCCGGATAACTGGGACAAGTTTCAACTTGGACTGCTGATCTTTCCTGCTGTAACCATTATATTGGAAGAAAGAGACTAATTTCAATGTCAAATTTTGGCTTTGAAATGATAACTTTATATTGATAAATATTAACTATATTTCAACTAATGGAGCACGGTCGAACTCGTAATTTCTTGAAAGTCCAGAAGGAGAAATGCTTACTGAAGCCTGTGATCGTACAAAAATTAGTTTGGAGCAATTCCGTAAACAACTAGCTTCGACGGGTTACGATTTTCCGGCGAATTTCGTGAAAAATAACTTCGTAGCAATGCTCCTGCAGCCTTAAACTTCAATACCCGAAGTTAATTTGAATTGGCCATGTTTCGTGGCATAAACGGAGGAAAATAACCTGGAAATTTGCGTAGCTTTTACTTCTGGTCGCGGTTCTATTTTTAATTTGAAGTGCACAATGAAAAACATTGAACTTATATATAACTTGGGTGGTGGACACGGGGTCCGTGGCATGGACCCCGTCGCGCCAATTCTGGC
Source organism: Datura stramonium (assembly GCA_018107945.1). Taxonomy (NCBI): domain Eukaryota; kingdom Viridiplantae; phylum Streptophyta; class Magnoliopsida; order Solanales; family Solanaceae; genus Datura; species Datura stramonium. The sequence goes on along the minus strand of JACEIK010005463.1, from coordinate 29,860 downwards.
CGGGCCACGGAGCCTAACGCGCCAGGGAGGGCCCGTGCCACGCTACCCCGGCAGATGGTCCGCCCTTCTCTCGAAGCGGTCCCGAATCCGTGCTCGTTCAACCTTCCCCCGGGCCCTTTCTCGTATGTATTATATTCTAAAACTCTTAACCAACGTACGAGTAGTCCTTCTAAACATTAAAAACTTACGGGGTGTAACATCCCCCTTAGGAACATTCGTCCGAATGTCACTTTGGCTCACGGGAGTCTAACTCTTTTTAACTACAATTTTGGAAAAATTTCTGTAGAGTTTCCCTTGTAGTATGGACTATCTGAAAACTTGAAACGCAGAAAAGTTCAACACAGGTACTTGCCATAATGCTTTAGCAACTATTCCACAACAGTCTAGAGTTAACTGAGCAATATATATATATATAGCACAAATCATGAAACAACAAGTGGATCAATAACTTACCTAATGCATAATTGACTAAGCTCGAACAAATGAGGGTATTTCCTTGGGTTTCATGTCGTCCTCACTTTCCCAGGTCATTTCCTATCTATTCTTGTTCTTCCATAGTACTTTTAACTGAGGCTACATCTTTAAGTTCCCAATCTCGAATTTTCTAATCTAGTATGGAAACCTGAACCTCTTTATAGGTTAGTTCCTTAATAACTTGAATGTTCTCAATGGACACAACTTGGGATGGGTATCTTATATGTATTCAACAATGTTAACATACAAAAGTCTTACTGGACCAATCTCGGTTTCAAAGGCAATTCTATCCCCTATGCCACTTTTGCCTGCTCTCGAAGATATAATATGGATACGAATCTAAGGCTAAGCTTGCCTTTTCTCTACCCTCGTGGAAGCCCTTCATCGGCGAAGCTGCTTATCCTTAACTGTCTACACTGTACACTAGGGTAAGACTTACGAAAATCCTGGGGCTATCAGTATCCATTTCTTGTTAAGTTTAACTTCTCCCGTCTATAGTGTACCCTCGGTTCACTACCTTTGATTTACCTACTTTAGGTCATCACATAGAGGGCCTACATCTCCATCCGCAACAGATCTCCGGTATTCGAACCGAGTGCTCTGCTTAGCTATTCGTTTAGGGACAAGGAGTCGTATTCAACTTAACATGCCTCCCAACTTATTCTGAAAGCCTTTCTAAAACCTAGTTGTACATTGTGCCTTTCCGTCTAATTTGCTAAATACTTGGGCCCGACGTGCACCAAACTACTCTTTAAGCATTTAGTTCAGCATAACCTTTAGCTGAAATATAACTCACCTAGCCAAATATGAATTGACCTTGTTAGCCTTTCTACACTGACTCAAGTGAGGTCAATTTACACCTAGTATGAGGTAACCTTCTAACTGTGATTAAATAGACTACCTACCTTTTGCAGGCACGACCATCTCCTGGATTGGCTTGCTCGATTTCTGCTGTCCAATCTTCCTTGGTTGGTCATTGAGGCTCTGCGCTATAACTCAATAATGTCTTCCTCCTCTCATGCCATAAGTAGGTCTCCTCTGCCTTACAGCCTAATACATTTTCATTAAACTCTAGGTAAAGGGAATAACAGATGATATACCTGTAACTAGAATCTGCTGACGAAGTTCGGTCACCTCTGGGATATAGAGGCAGCCTCTGGGTCTTTTTGATTTAATCCCTTATTTTCTTAAAGGCCAATAACTTCCTACCGGGCTTGGTCTCCTGGATTGTACTAAGTTAAAGCCTCTGTGTCATCGTGCCCTTTACTCCTCCACAACTGGTGATGGTATTGCCGTATTTTGGGTTACAACTTCATTATCTTTTAACTGTTAGCCCGATGTTCATTTCTGACATTCGTGAGTCGTCCTATGCTTTGTCAATTTACTATTAGCTTGGGGTGAGGATATTTCCCCAAGAGTCAGATACTCGTGCCTTTCGGTTTACTTTCATGGGTTGAGTTCTAAAGTTCGTGCCCTTCTGCCCCATATTGTTAAAGACACACTGATCTAAGTTTGTTGACCGTATCGTTTTGACTCTATACTTGGGACAAATTTTCTCATATGATCTTTGTCCCTCGAAAGAGAACGGTTGCCAACTAGGGCCATGTAGCCATTATTCTTCTGGTACATTCTACTTTCATTAACACGCTGCGGCAGAATCGTCCTAATTAGCAGCACCTGAGCTTTACCGTTGCTAGGCTTATCACTTGTAGAATTTTCACATGTACTTTGAGGCTAACAAAGGTATTACTCGCTTCTTCCTAATTTACTACCGTGAAGGTCTAGATGATTTACTTAAATGCTAGGCCCCCATCGCCTCTAACACTTTCCGGAATCAACAAATCCAACCTTCCTTCACCATTTACTTTGGGAAACATCGCATCACCTTTACGCTAAGGTACTGAAAACAAAACTAGGATGTAGGAATAACCCTTTTCTCTTACACACCGAGATTGAAGTATGGAACTGCAACATTCAAGGGGTTGGAGGCAGAATTCGCACTTCCTCTCTTTTAAGGTAATCTAACGTTAACTGTCACCCTTGACAGATCTTGTATATCTAATCGAGGAAATGATCAGATATATGCTATACCTGCACTTCTATTTCGAGGTTATAAAAAGAACTGGGGATGGTACAAGCATATCTACTACCTTGCGAGATTCCTGGTGCCCCAAGAAGATACTTAGAAAATTAAAAGACAGTCGCTTCGTCCTCAAACTGGTTGGGTCCCCAAACTATGGTATCACACTGGTCCCTTCCTGCGGCAACTAACTGGTGAGCACTGGAGTCTGTCTCATATCGGACTCCATCCTAGACAGACATAACAACAAAAGCTTAGGATTCAACCCTATTTAACTCGGCTCTATAGCACGACTGAGAAGAAGAAAGGGTAAATTCATACTATTATGCCTGTAGCCTCCGCTAGAATGCGGTGTAATAACACATTTATAAGACTCTACTAGACACGACTTGCAGACTACCTAGGATACGAACTACTTGATAAGTTTGTCATGCCTCACCTGGGGAGGTACACGGGCACTCCGTGCCACACTGGCACCAATCGACCGACTAGGCTTATGTATCAACTGTTAACTTACACCCACTTCAAGAAAACAACGAGCTATATCTCGGCTGTAAATACAGCCTCCGGCTGACAAGGCCGTATAGCCACCTGTAAATGAAAATCGCTAACCAACAACAGGCAACATAGGGATCCTATACAAAGCCGACAAGGCCACCATATTGTCTAGTTATAATAGAAATGGAGACAAACTACATCCTAGGCCCTTACTAATGGCCAACATAGGAAACATAATTCAAATTAAGGCCCCACACGGCCAACATACGAAACATAAATTCAAATTAAGGCCCCACACGACCAACATAATGAAACATAAATGACTAAGGCCCCACACGACCAACATACAACTAACTAACTAACGACCGTAGTCCTGCAATCCTCTAAGAGTATGAATAGTGGTCGGGACAGGGCCCCGCCTACCCAAAATGCTATTTTATTGAATGTACCTCTACAACCTGAAACTCCCGAATGAAAGGAGTTGTCCTAACTCGCAGACTCTCAACAATCAGCACGAGATCCTGAACCTCTCGTTCCAAACCTGTAGGCAAGTAATGCAGTGCCTGTGGGAGGGCGTCGCATAATATGTACCGAATAGGCAAGTAACAGATAAGCTGGATAAATATTGGAAGCTAATAGAAAAAGAAGGCGCAGAATGATTTAAACTGTTACACCTGTTGTCTCGTAACTGCATCTAACCAATACTACATGCACGTAAGCTAAGACTGTATAATTAAAAATTTATAAACTATAACTAGTGGACAAGAATACAAATAAGAATCTCACTTGGCCCATAAGCCAGAAGGTACAATCAACACTGAATAAATCGCTCGCTTCTCCCCATGGGCCCTGGCGAACACATCTCAATCTATATACCTCAACTGTGTTTCTATGACTCCACCGTGCCGTAGCCAACCTACCATCCCCTAGGTCTACAACCGAGCCCGCTGGGCTCCTTGAACTGTGGCCGCGGTCTCGAGTCCGGCGACTGCCACCACCCCGGTCACCAGGTTTGACGGGGTGTGGTAGTCAACCATATCATATGAGGACCTCGGGACCTCTATCTTCGCCCGCCACGGACGGCATATCGCTCCCAGAGCGACGCCATCCTCTGCCCCGGCGGCGTCGACACAGCTAGTAACCCTGGGGTGGTCATGGATGACTTCTAAGTGAGGGAAACCCCAATCAAGTGTGTTGTACTAACATCTCAATCTAGCGACTCAAAAGGCGTAATTCTGGCCTCTGGGCCTTAACGCTCACCACCGCGCCCCTCGGATGGTCTGTGCTGCTAAAGTGTGAACGCCGTGCACCTATATCTCGATTAGAGGATCCTGACAGTGACGTTATCACTAATAGTCTAGACTGAATAGGCGAGATCCGGAGTGGTCTAACATAACTCAATGTCCTGCCCGAACGACTCTAACTCAACAACTGTTGGGTCGCGAATGACTAACTACTTAGCTCTTCTGCTTAGGATAACTGTAGGGCTGGTATTGGCCAACATGCTTTTTGAGCGATCGACCGTAATCCCCATAGGAAGTTTACTAACATCCCTAGCCTGTGGGCAGTACTATACTATCATGGTACTACTAATGTTTCAGACCTCATCTTGGTCTAGTCGGATCTATATTACTTTTCTGGGAAATTCTTAACCTTATAGGCAAGTTTATATAGGCTTAGTCACTCTTGGCAATCTGTAGCTAAGTACCTTATAAGAACCTGGCCGGGCGCCAGCTCAGCCTCTAACTCCGCTGAAAAGGTCCTCGTCCTTGGGGTACCTACGGGCCTATTTGACCTGGATGACCGCCCCGCTTCCTGGGCGACCTGTATAATAAATTGCCAAGTCAACTAGGGCTGACAACCTCAGAACGCGCTGATAGAAATTGTGGTAGGTTGCCACCGGTGCACTAGACAACCCTAGTTTCACTCCATTCAAAGCATAACTATTCTGTCTATATTTTTGGACCTGGGACGGGCATTGTCATTGGCTCCCGAGTGTGCTTCTTCTGCAACCCAGGTGCCAACCAGTAGTTGTATCGCACAATCGCACCTATACAAATTCAACTCACTACCCAATAACTATTCACGAGCTTCTAAGATCCGGGACCTAGCAATTGAACATACAATTCTACTAAAAACAACGAACTGGAGAATAGAAATATTTGTTAGACACTTCTAATGCGTATCACACCTAACATGTTCCTTCTCGATGAGAGACACCGGCAGTATAACTATACGCCCTAGCAAGCCTAACCAGAACCTATATAATCGTAATTCATCGACAGCGCCTAATCATAGCGTGTATGATTTCTATATAATAGCAAAAGCTAATTACAACATGTCTAATCCCAATCCAATGGTAGAACTATCTAGTTTGCATATGAAATCGTCATTTCTATTATAGAACATAAATTGTAACACCGTATGAGACGAGTATACTTTCTGCCGAGGTTGCTCGATACCTTAACTGTTGTTTCCTCGGATAACCGATTTATTTCCAACTTGGATTCGTCAGCTATTTACTGCTGTAATTATTATACTGAAGAAAGAGACAAATTTCATTACCAAATTTGGCTTGAAACAATAACTTTATATATAAATATTAACTGTATTTAAACTATAAATGAGTTACCCATCGAAAACACGTACTTCTCGAAAGTTCAAAAGGAGAAATGCTTACTTGAAGTCTGTGATCGTATAGAAACAGTTTGGAGCAATTCCAACAACTTTATCTCAGCAGGATTACGATTTGCCGATTGAATTTCATGAAAATAACTCCGTAGCAATAGGCTCTTAGCCTTAAACTTCAATACCCGGCTAATTTGAATTTGGGCGAAGAAGCCATGCGTAAAATTGTAGGAAAATCACTTGAAATTTGTATTAACTTTTACTTCTGGTCGCGGGTCCGTTTTAATTTGGAAGTGAACAATGAAAACATTGAACTTATATATAATTCTAAGGTGGACACGGTGTCCGCGGCACGGACCCCCGCCGCCACTTCGGCCATGCCACGGAGCCCAACGCTAGGAGGGTCCGTGCCATGTTGCCCTTTGGGCAGCTGGTCCGGCTTTCTCCCGCGGTCTCGACTCGTGCCTCGCTCGACCTTCACGGGGCCCTTTCTCGATGTATTATATTCTCAAATTTTTAACCAACATACGAGTAGGCCGTCTAAATATTAAAACTTTCAAATATTTAAATTTATAAAATTAAAAAATTGAAATATTTAATTATATATTTTTAAAAATATTATTAATCATTTATTTAATTATTTTAATTTTATTTATATCTAAGTTATAATTTTTTCATTAAATGTTTATTCAATTTATATCTCCATTAATGAGTATATAATTGTTTGCTCAGTATTAACCCAATATAAGTAGAAAATTTAAATAAACAATTTCCAAAAATTAAACATACAACTTTAAAAAATAATAACATCTCATAAACAAGAACTTTGTAGTTTTTGAGAAAAATTATACTAAAGATGTAAGTTAAAAAATTCAATTAATTTATTTTAATTTTTTAAAATAATAAACTAAAAAGTTTAAAATAATTATTTTTAAAAAAAATAATAAAGTCAATTATATACACACAAAAGTTCTTTTAATCAGCGGATATACGTGCATGTGAGAAACAAAAACTCGTCATTAGACTCTTAATAGAGCATTATATGAGTGTACCTCGCGCTCGATAAATGTACAAATCAGACTGCGATATGTGGCTGAATTCAAACCAAAGAGATATTGGTCCTCTTATCTCGATTTGGGAGATTCTGAGGTCGTAGCTCCCGACATGACTTGGACCAATATCGCCTCGAACTGTAATCAGATGACCCTAGGGATCTCCCTCGAAAGTAAGTCACTTTTCCGCTAAAGCTTCTCATAATGGCCCCGGGGAAAATCAATAGTCAACTCCGATTCTAGCGCCGACCAACCCCGATCAGTGCCTCAAATGCAACACTAGAGCTCAAATCATGTTGTTGAGTCACCTTTTAGACTAGTGTGTAGTCTTTTAATATTTTAGAATAGACTTAACTTCTCTGACCTATAAATAAGGTCTCGCACAAGAGAAATAGGGATGGAATACTACTTCCACCTGCAATGAGGAAGCATCATTTTTAGGGTTATAATGAAGAAGACATTCCCTCCTTTTCCTTCTTTGATTTTTCTTCTTATCTAAGTAGTTTACATTCTTGTATTCAATCGTTACTTTGTCTTTTTAACCAAAAAATAAATAACTTGATTGAATCTAATCACTTGCCTTTAATCTCAATTTTCACAATATCTTTGTTTGCACCCTAACAATTTTTGAAAAGCGCTTGACATCATTTGTGAGAATAGAAAATTATGGTATTATTTCGATCTATAGTTCTAACTCTTGCCAAATCCTGTGCTGTATGTCCACTAAAAATTACTATCATGTTTGGGGCTAAACACAACGGTTTGTCCACCGGGATACCGACGTAATATCCTCTGCTCACGTATATACAAATCCAGTGGCATATATTTGGTTCCAGTGCCGATACATTCCGGGAGGAGTGAGAACGGGAAAAATAAGAACAAGAGCAAGAATGAGGGTGAGGACAAAATGCTAAGAAAATGAGAACAGGGGGACATCCAGGCCCTTTCTCCTAAACCAGGTCGATCAGGAATTTTGAGTGGGAGACGGGCCTAGTTTTCCCAAGGAAAAGGAGTATGTGCATTCGCATTACATATTGAGTGAAATGCTTCATCGTTCCGGTCATTCTTCTCAACAAACTTATAGAACTATTGAGATTAGAGACCCGGAAGATTAGCAGGAGAATTCACTTGACGATGATCAAGGATGAAAGACTTGTGCCTCAACACTGGCCCGACTAAGTATGGGACCTATCAAGCAATCAAAACAGCTAAGAAAATACAACCGACTCAAATATGAAAACCAACGCCGAACTACCAATTGGTTGATATGAATATTTCATTTGGAGAAATAATATATTAAGGGAATAGAAAAAGCTTCATCCTCGAGGTTTCTTTTGATTAGACCAATGTTTTAAAAGACGGGGGAAGGGGGAAGGAGGGGGAGGGGGTGAGATGAAGCGTTTGGGCTATGTGGGATGACGCATGTCACGAGACACGAGGCATAAGTTCCATAGATCAATGGGGCGTATATGTCAAGTGTATCTTCAATTTTATAATTTTGTCATTTAAAGAAAATAGTATAAAGGCATAATTAAAATAATCACCAATAATATAGAAGAAAATATTATACTATTATTTGAGAAAGTAACAACAACAAAAATGACAATAGTCGAGATACCCTTTTAAAATAAAATCATCATCATCTCCACAATAGTCCTCCTACTCTCAAATTTAATATTTATACTGATTATTATTTATATATGTCAAAGATGGAGAAGGATAAATAGTGTAAGAACAATGTCAAAATGTAGATAAAATTATCTCAGGAACATAGTGCTATGAAATTTCTATCCTATTTCCAATTTTGTGGCGTAATAATCTAAAAACTATTTACACGATGTCATTTTCTTTGAAAATTACTTTTTTATTGATATATTTTAAAAAAATTACTAAAAAAAAACATGATAGCATAAAGTATAAATATTATTACACCAATAACAAAAATATTACTTATAGAAAAATAACTTTTTAAAAATATAAAAATTAAATTTAACACCCGGAGTTTACTTAACACCCGAAATTTACGTCCTAAATTGGGACTTACCTTTTACCGGATCTACATCTTTCATTTTCGCCCGAGAGAGTTTTTGTTATGCCTCCCTAAGACTTGCCTTGAAAACGTCTTTGAAAACACCGATTTAGACCAATTTTATGATTGCAGGTACAACGTGCTTAGAACTGGAGTCTCGCGATCGCCTCACCATATCGGGAGGTAGAAAAGCAATCAGTACTCGAGACTATTCTCTTTAGACTGACAACCCACGAGAAAGCATAAGGATAATAGGACTGTTCCCCCCAGGTTGGAACTGGCCAGGCAAATTTTTACATTTGCAACAGGATCATTCCCTACCAAAATAAGCTAAAACTCAGATCAAAAAATCCGACCTCCTTGATAGTTAGAAAAAACCAACCTCAAGAGGTTGAAATATTGGAAATAGTTTTTATTTTATTTTTTTTTAAAAAGAACTGATCTTTTATAAGGTCAGTTTATTTGGAAAAATGCGAAAAATATATTAATCAATCTCAGAAGATTGAAAATTTCTAAAAAATATAATATATTCTGCCATCTCAAAAGCTCAGTATTTGATTAAAAAAATATTCAATTTAACCGACCACAGTTGATATGCTTATTTAAAAATATAAAAATAAAATTAATAATACCGACTTTGAGGTCGCTATTTTTAAAATATTTTTTATTTAAACTGACATCAAGAGGTTGGTTTTTAAGTTAAAATAATCAAATGATTTTTAAAAAAAATTGGATCTTTGAAATCGTGAAGTGTCGATTTTTTTTTAAATAAAATACAGATTTAGAATTCTTTTTCTCCTATTAGTTCGATCTCTCTTCTCTCTTCTCACTATGCCTCTCCCTTCCCTCCTGTCCCACCCATCACCGATGACTAGGTCACGCAGGCCATTGGACCATATGGCACACCCTGTCCGCCTCCGCCGTCACCAACTGCACAAAGTTCTTTATAAAGACTTTTGACTGACTGAGTGCTAGGTGTCAGTATCCCTCAAGCATCAAATATTGAATGAGTTAAGGTATATATATATACATATGAATTTAATAATTAAATTTAAACACTATACCTTTCTTAATTGATTACTAATTAATTTTCATTGAAACACTAGCATGACTTCTCGAGCATGATGAAAAGATTGCAGTCAACTTCAAGAAGAAAGACAAGAACAGACACTATCCGACTTGTTTCGAGATGCTTGCCAAACTCCAGAAGAGAGGCATAGGTGAATTTTTCCTCCAATATGGGAACAACTATATGCATGGCTGGGCAATAGATGAAGTTCAAAAATAGGAGTGATATCGGAATGAAGACCAGAGCCCTGAGAAGGTTATTACTCTATACACTTGTGGGGTTGTTAGTCAAGTGACTGTGAAGAGGAGACTCGGTATATGTTTTAAGTCTTAATTATTAATTGTTGAATTTTTTTAACTAACTATTTTTTACCGCCATTTTTTTGTGAAAAAGAAATTAGGCGGGTCAAGAATTCAAGAAGAGTAATTCAAAGCCACTTACACAAAGAAAAGAAAATTTTTACTGACTAAGATAAGTGAATTGACCCAATGGGCTAAGAAAACTTAGAAAATTTCTAATATCATAAATTTTTTTTTCTTAATTAATTTATAATATTTAATTTATTTTATCTTAAATGTAGAATTAATATCTACAAATGTTGAAGGAATTCTCTGCTTTACTCTACCAACTTATAGTTAGGGCATATCACTGACGCAATAACAGTAGAGTGGCTTGCTTGCGCAATGTTAGTGAACCTATAAGAGGTTCAACCTAACGTCTCATAAGGCATCTCACAGCATTTAATCTGGTTGTAAGGATCTTCTCGAGGATCGATGAAGTAGATCGATCAACTATTTTTGTGTAAAGGAGGAGAAGATCGCTCAACTATCTATTCAACTTGCAGCAACAAATGAAAGGGAGAGCTCAGTGGACGAGCAATTTGGTAGCAACAATCGAAAGAAAAAGGTCAGGACCAAAGCAGTGAAGCGAGGCTTCAATCCTAGATAGATGCATTACTTGCTACTGGGCTTTTTCTATTCTCTTGTGTCCTAGTGATGCTTCTTGGTCTCGCTAGCCAAATTCTCCAACCTCCTACACAATCTAGGTATGTTGATGGAGTTTTACTAAAGTGTTTGTAGATGAAGATAATGAGGATGAGGAGGTGGATGAGGATTGCGATGAAGATGATGATGATAAGGGGGAGGATGAGAAACATGTGACGAACATGCCATAATTGTATTTGAACTATTACTTTGTATGACCTATTTAGCCTTTTGAAAATTTTGATATGTTTTTATATAGTAATGGAAACGTGTATATCCACATTAAATAATTAAATATAGAGTTAAGATATGTAAATTCAAAATGATTGAACAAAGGCTTTTTGGTTATCTTAGTTTATTAATCATGCTTTGATGATGATTAAGTATAAAGCGTGACAAGATCACCTAGATAAAATAAAAATAATTTTTTTTCAACATTTATGCAGAGAAGTGCAAGAATTACATAAAATACAAGTTACCATGATGGGCATAAATATAAGCCACATGCCAAAAGTAAATTTAATCAGAGGGTTTGAGACGTTTCTATCAATTTATGATTACTCTATAGAAACTAAAATGCCAACAACAACCAAACAAGAAGGTAAATAAGAAAATATATGAAAACTATCAAAAAGAAGAAGAAAAATGCAACAACTTCATATTACCTATTAAAAGGTGTAGAGTATGATCAAGACATAAAGACATATATTTTTTATATTGAGTCTCCTTAATTGAATAGACTGCATTAGAGAGTTGTGTAAGGAATACTATTGTAACTGGTAGAAGCTTAGAAGATGAAATAATTAAAAGGTGAAAAAGTAATATATGAAATAATAATTTAAAAATATAAAAACAGTGTAACCTACTATAATTAATGACACGAAACAATCCTCCTACTTACTTGTCAATAAATAATATATATATATATATATATATATATATATATATATATATATTAGATATGTTGATAGTAAAATATTACTATTTAATTAGAATATTTTATGATATATTAATTTACTATAGGGGCAAAATGATAATCCAATTTTTAAGATAAGGCCTTTCTACTTTATTATTATTATTATTATTATTATTATTATTATTATTATTATTATTATTATTATTATTATTATTATTATTATTATTATTATTACTATTACTATTACTATTACTATTACTATTATTATTATTATTATCATTATTATTTATTATTTATTATTTATTATTTTGTTTTTTATATATTTATTATTTAATATTATTTTTATATTTATTTATTTTAATTTTTTTACTTTTTGGCTTTCCACTTATATAATAATATGATGTTTGGATAGTTTGTACTTTATTGAAGTAGTGTATGACGTTAGGATGTTAGAATGAATATCTACGTAGTTTAATGGTTTATTGGCCTCTTTAAGCTAGTTGTAATCATATATATTGAATTGTATATAATTTGCAGGTATAACAAAAAAAGCAAGATTCTACTCCTAGTTTTTATATGAAAAACTGACCTCCATAGGTCGGATTTTTGTTTTTTTTCCAAAAGATTCTTAAAACCAACTTTTGAAAATCAAATTTTTTTATTTATTTTGTTTTTTTATATTTTCTATATAAGATTTGTTTAATTTTTTAATTTACCAAGAAATTTAATACAAACAAAATTTGAGAACTGGCTTCTATGTGGTCGTTTCTATATATGTATATATACACACATTTCAGAGGTTGATATTAATAATTAAATGATAATCCACAAAATCTGGTTTAAATATCAAATTGACTTACTGAGGTCGGTAAGACCAACCTCATAAGCCCGGGTTTGAAATTTCGACTAGATTTTTATGACCTATGGTTTGAGGGGGAATGTTAGCCCATATAATTGTGACTATAGATGGGCCTTAGGGTTTTAGGTAGTCCTATCATGCTTAGATTTTAGGTAGTCCTATGGGCATTAGATTTTTTAGGTAGTCATAGTCCTATGAGCATTAGGATTTTAGTTTATGCCTATATATAGGCACCCCCTTCCTCATTCTAGATAATTGTATTCACCTCGCCAGCTTCTTTTGATTCTTTTCTTTTCTTGTTCTTCAATAAAACCCTTGTTATATATCAACAAGTTATAGCTAATTTTTTTGTAATAACTAACCTCAGGAGGCTGGTTTTGGTTTTTTCTGTAGTTGTGATTTGCCCTTTTTTATGTATCGATAGAGTCCATTTTTGCCCTTATAAAAATGAATGCTACGTGTTTTTGTTTCATTTGTTATATTTTTATTAAAATAAGTATCCAGACTTGAATGCATAAGTTTCACCAAAATCAAACGATGCAGTCTCCAAACTCAAATCATAAAAACTCATGCCAAATGATGCAATCTTCAAACTCAAATTATAAAAGCTACCTCCAAACAAGCAGTGTTTGGACTAAATAATAAGAGCTTCCGCCAAATGATGCAAATCTGGACTCAAATCTTAAAATCTCACGCCGTCTCTGGACTCAAATATTAAAATCTCACGCCAAATATGGTAGTCTTGGACTCAATCAAAACTCCCACCATACGATGCAGTCTCGCACTCAATTGTAAAAGCGACGCGATCATTACACGACGTTGTACCAGGCTCTAATTTTAAGAGTTCAAAATGAAACCTTGTGCCAAAATATAGGATCGATATCGTAACACCCTAAAAGTTTCTAAGACCAGAATTTTCACCTAGTTATGGAGTATACCCGTATAAAGCCGTACTCAAGATGACTTCCCGCATGACTCGTGGGAGCATGATACAAGTCGTATGAAGATCCATGGTATGAGTCCATAGGATCTGTAGTAGATTTTGGTCCAGAAACCACGATAAACTCAATGATCCGTACGAAGATGAATAGATCGTATTGAAGGGTCGCAAAAAAGGATCTGTGGAAGCGATCGTAGATTTTTGGATAACTACGAGCCATGGTATGACCTGGGTGGTAAGGTTGTACAAGTCGTGGTATGCCTTAATAGGATGAACTTCAGAGAATAACCAATGTGGCTTTAGTGGTAGGTTGGTACAAGCCCTGCAATGGACTATAGTACCATCATACCATGCGCTTGTGGGAGGGAGGATCGAGAGGTGGAAACTGCTCACTACACCGGATGGTCACCACGCGTCATGGTGACAATCAACAGCTCATGGTCTACCAGGTCTAGTCGGGCAGTTTTTCAGACAACTTTTCAGGTATTTTCAGAACCTCGCTTATTTAATTTTAAATATATATATTGGGTAATCTAGAAAGGGATTTAGGAATTAGTCAATCATTCCCTCCCATTCTTCCAAGTTCTCAAGCAGAACATATTGTAGAAGTTCAAAATTTCTAAGGCCAAACTAGGGTTTTTCTTTTCAAAGATAAGAATTAAGCCATATTATAGGGGTTCTTCTCCAAGTAGGTAGGACTTCAACAAGGATCTTCTTCCTCTCTTGTGCTCCAAGATTTTCATTAAACCTAACTTTGCAGTTTTGTGAAATTATGACTTCTCTAGAATTTCTTCAATTGTTGAATTCCCATCCTCGATATTTTCATGCTTTTCTTTATTAGAATTATGAGATATTTATGATATTGTTTTCAAATCTCTTCATAGTAGCTTCACATGCTTTCGATTTGATATGTTTTTAGAGAATTTACCCGAAATTAGCATTTATCTTAACTAAGCATGTTTTAATACAAATACATGATCTTATCAAAGAATTGAGCATCAATTCCTTATAAAGATTTTAAATTATTCCTTTTCGTATCAGTAATATTATCAAAACTTGAGGATAATAGCGTTATCAAATAATTAAATAAAGATATCGCATTTTAGTATGATTAGCTTATCAGGTCCTTTAGACTTCTTAGGACACTTAGATAAGTAATTCTAACTTAGTCGTATTACATCAGTTTTGAGCTATCAGTGTAGTCATATATAGTTATGCCTCGTTGGGACGACATAGCACCAGTAGGCCGGGTTTAGTGCACCAAGGTTCCTGCAAACTATGTACTATCATAGGTTATTAGACCAGTTATTTTTAGTCCTTAGTTTAGTGATCATACATCCAAGGTTTTGGTACTTGGCAAGGCATAGTTGTAGTCTTGCACAAGCGCATATACACCACACTCCATGTTTTGCTCGCGTGGTTATATTTCGGTTAACCGACTCTCCCATAGCGCTACAATCCTCGCCAGTCTTAGCTAGACTTCAAAATAGGTGCATGACCTTAAAACTAGTTTACTAGCCTTTACAGTATTTTCAGATCTTCATGTCATTTCAGCATTTGCTGCAGTCAGATAGGTCATTACATGTTAGCCGCCCATATCTTTAGATTTTACTAGCATGCATATGCTTTTAGTTGCATATCTCACATGCTCAATACATCTAAAGTACTGACTGCATACTTCTTATGCTATATCATTTCATGATATAGACTCAGGTATCCAGACTCAGCCTTGCAGCTAAATATTCTTCCGTCGACATCCAACAGGTTAGTAGTGGTGAGTCCTAATCTACCGAGGACAAAGAGTATCTTTATTTTTATTGTTTTCATTTTCACTGACTTTAGAGTTAGTTGGGGGCTTGTCCCAGTAGCTCATCAATTTTATAAAGCTTTCTGCAGACAGAGTGTATTTGATTCAACTTGTTTCTGGTATTATTTTAAACTTCAGTATTTTTATCAAATTACATCCCTTCTATACTTAAAGAATGTTTTATTTACAAATAACTTCGTTTGGAATTTCTTATAAGTCTGGCTGTATTTTAATATTTATGTTATGCCATGAGTTATCTTGGGGTCACTTTTGACTCTAGGCACCGTGTCGCATCGTGTAGACTCGGGTCGTCACAAACTTAGTATCAGAGCATTAGGTTTATAGAGTCTTAAGGTGTCTCAAAGCTGCTGTTAAGTAGAGTCTTTCATGGGTGCATTTGATCACACTTATGTAGGAGGAGTGAGTTGGCAAGATGCTTTGTGAAATTCTCTTTTTTCTTTCATGATTCTTATCATGCGATAGAGTGTGAAACTCTAAATTATCTTTCTAACTTATGCTCTACATCGTTTATAAATGATGCCACCTTAAGAGCTAATGGAAGGAGGAACGGCGGCAATCAGCAAGGCCCACCAGCTCTAGCAGACCATCTGAATGAGCAAGTGACTGATGCTGAGTTCAAGACTGGTGTTTCAGCTGCTTGCTCAAGCTATGAACAACCATGAATGATAATGTCCAAAACAACTAATCTGTTAGGGAGGTGGCTTGGTCATGAAACAAGTAACCTAATAAAGAGTTGGAGTTTAATCCACAAGGATTGGTGTTAGGATTCATGAAACATCATAAATTAATTCACACAAGCACGCATCATATCTAAATAATAAAATAAAATTTTGAGGAATAGGTTAAACAACATCAAATGTAAAATTTAATCAAAGCAAAGGGAGAAATGGTTGTTGATAGAAAGAAGAGATATTAGGGGTGTGCATTAGATGGGGTATTAACTTAATAGGTACTAACTAAGAGTCTTAGATTTAATTCGTGTATGGATAGACTTGGTTTTGAACTACACTCTAAGTTTCTCAACCAAAAGAATATGTTCTCAAACCCCAAAGTCAATCTCAACAAATCATCCAAACAATGCTTGAGGAAGAGTTTAAACTATTTCTAGCTCTGTTTTTAATGGAGTTTGAATCTTGAGGCACCATTTCTAGCTCCAACCCATAACCAAAACTCCAAATCACTATTAAATTCTACCTGCACTCGCTTTTTTTTTTTTAAGCAAAGCAAGTTAAAGAGCTTAATCAATATTTGCAACCACCAATTATTAATTTAAAACTTGACAAACTCAATAGATCTATGCTTTCTACTCAAATCTAAGATCAATTAGTCAATACCCACTTAGATCAAACACATCATATATACAATATCCCTAGAAGAAAATTTAGCTACTCATAATTAAAAAAACTAAAAAAAATAAAAAAAATAAAAAAAATAAAAAAAATAAAAAATTAACAAATAAAATTAATTCTCAGTTTTTTAGCTTCCAACAATGGTATTTTCCCCATATAATGAAGAAGAAGATCAGAAAATTGTACTATCTCCGCAATATTCTCTCTATTGTACTTCCTACAAATACAATGTCTATTCTTCTCCTCCTCCCCCAATTGGGGTAAAATTTAGTATATTATATGCACAGCTGTCCAAAAATACTGTTGGAAGCTTCTCAGGTACAATTTGTGCCTTTCTGAATCATTTTACTCCTTTTCAACAGTGACGGGGGTCACTTAAGCCGGCACTGCATTTCCGCAGTGCATGCGGGGGCTCGCATCACTTTTCGTGCCTAAGTAGTGTTACTTCTACACCATCTTCAATGGTATATGCGGTACGCAGATGCCAATCTATGGCTTGTAGGTCTGATTCAAGAATTCTCCATATCTTCCTGCGTGGTATCTGCTAAACACGATGCAATTGTGTGGCACACAAGTCCGTATTTGTCTTCCAAAGAAATTGCTTTTTAATTCAATTCCTTCATCTTCTTAGTTTCAATCAAATGCCTGCACAAAAGAAGATAAAAGGCATAAAACCTTTCTAAATTATACTAAAACAAAAAGTAATAATCATGCTTATAATAAAATGAGTTGGTAAATTACCAACTCATCAAACCCCAAAACTAGAAACTAGCCATGGTCCTCAAGCAAAACATTCACTCACAAGTGGAATTGACTGAAACTTATCACATCATGAGAGTTTCACACAGGACCACTAAGACTTAAAATAACCCCAAATTCACAAAAAGACTCAAACAAGTGCACGAATTTCAATTGGTACAACCACAAGTACTGACAAATAGTATCATCATTTTTTCAATTCAAATCAGAGCATTTTTTTCTTCAATAAAATTTCGAATACATCTCAAATAATTGACATCCAACATTCAAGGTTTTCCTAAAAGTTCACTAAACAACTTGTTGCATTCATATCTCTCCTCAATTGAAATCAAGACTTTCATATTTACTCTAGGATGTAATACCACCTACAAAAAGAAAGTAAGAGAATCCCACTCATCATCATACACCACAATATGTTAGGATTATAATATGATCTAGAAACACTAATTCTCTAAAAATATTCAAATGCATACATCGACCCATAGGCTTGCTCTGTATATAACTCTCCATTAATATAGAGTCGCCAAGCTTGGAATCATTAAGTGACTTTCGGGTCATAATATAAGCTAGTAAGTGGATAACACATTCATTTAGTCCAAGTGACTAGAACCTACTTAACTCATTTGTAACACAATTCCCTATCCCACTTACAATAAGGAGTTAGCTTCACTTTATCTCTCCTTTTCACAATTCCACTTTCCCAAAGAGACACCCTTTTAAACACCTTGTCTTTCTACATTAAGCTTTCTTTACAAGAGATAGCACCACCAATCCTTTTTATTTATTCTTTTGATCAATGGTTTTCAACTAGTCATTTTATTTTTACATTAAACAATCAGTGCTGCCTCGCATTGAAGCTCATTCCTCTTTTTTCTTTTTGTACACACCCCAAACTTAGGCTCTTGCCTACCTCAACATTTTATTTTCATTCTCCTTACATCTTCGGCTTAGCTCTCATTTTTTTCTTCATCACTAGAAATTAGGAAAGAACAAGTGCTAAAGAATAGGATCTAAAAAGGTTTTAAGGCATATAATGAGATTTTCAAGAAAAAAGATTTAAGGATAAAAAATTGGTTAACTAAGATTAATATTTAAGGAAGGCCTTGTTTTTTGTGATATGAATATTCAAAAAGGGCCTAAGGTCAATTTTCAAGCTCAGCCACATCTAAGATTTCTCCTTAAATCATATTCAGGCAAGTCTTAGATGATATTCATACACGAGAATCAAACAATAGCCTTACCACAATAAGACATCATAATTCCAAAGGAATCTAGTTATTCTTAAAATCAATTGAAAAGTATGACTTTTGAAAAGTTATTTCGAGTTTCACATAACTCATTTAGCAATCAAAAGCCAACAAAGAATGTAGGCGTCATGACAAGAGAATGCTTTTTCAAGCCTACTACTCCAAGATTTTCTCAACATACTCTCTTTTGCCAAGAATTTTTTTTTTGGTGGTGCCTCTCAAAATAGTACACAAAGACTCAAAATGACAACTAAAACATGACATTTAAGAAAGTCACCTCTCATCATCGGAAAATGTCACCTAATTCGACAACAAAATTAAGATAAGAAAATTTAGTTTGCTCCTTAGAAACGAATCGTGATATAAATAAAACTTCCTCAAGTTTGTCTTCACTAGCTACTATCTACAAAGGAAATTGATATGTGGGGTAGTAAGACAATTGATGGGTAAGACCAACCCGACATTGGCAACTCAGTATCATCATAACAAGAAAATTTAAGCCCGCAAGGGTCAAGAGTTAAAATCGATGCAAAACAAACCTTGGCAAGGGCATTCGTTCATCCAAATCAATTCATTTACATAATAGGCCCGGAAAGTTCATCCACCCCTCAATAAAAGAATATGCATTGTCCTAAAAGCATACTAATAACAAGAGAGAGTAGGAGGACTCCTTGTACAAATGAAGAATTGGAATAGGCCCATTATGAGAAATTCCATGAAGCAATGTCGGGCAATAGAAGGCATTATGGATCTAGTAGGAGTGCAAGAGGGCTATGTAGGGAAGCAACTACCCATCTGTATGGAAGGGTCCTGGCCTGGTGGTAAGTATATATCGGAGGCACCCAGTACGGGTTACCTTGATAGGCACATCCAGGTGGTATGAATCACCTCATTGTGAAGTTGTCACTCGTTGTACCACCCGACGCTATCCCCAATACACCAATCATCTGGGGGACTCCTCTCCGCAATAGGTGAGTCTAAAACCACTGCTGGGATGTTTAAATCTATACTCATGGGAAGAATCATTACCTTTCGTCTATCGCCCTTCCTTAAAGTAACCACTTTATCTTCAAGCACATCCACCCGACCGCAAAGGGCTTTCCACCTTCTCAAACACTGTTTCATATCCATTTTAATTGCTTTACGTATCATAGAGGAATGGCCTTGGATAGATTGATTAGTTGGAGTATTAGGATCCTGTGCTATTTATGCCAATTTGAAAATGCCATCACCATACGGGAAGAAACAGTTCAGTAGGAAAAAGGTGAAACAAAGGCATCCTCTCTGACGTGGGGATTGGAGTCACTCATTTCAAACTCAACTTTGTCTTTTTGAAAGACGGCGGTTTGTCCCTTTTTGTGTCCAAATCAAAGACTCCTTCGCCCGCCGTGTTTTTTTGTCCAATGGGTCGGCAACAAGTGGCATCCGACCTCGAGGACACATCAAGCTAATAAGAACTAGAAATGACATAGAAGTAACTCGTTATCAGGATTTCTCTTGAATTATTCTGCTATTAATTCCCCCACATTAATATAGGCACTTGTCATGATGCAAGATATGAGAGTGGTCACCCTGCTGGAGACATATGTAGTGTTCTTAGAGGGCGTGAGGTGGGTACACACCTGTGTCAAGCCACATTTGCACTTCAAAGTTGAGATCTTGGACTGAATATCACCTCTCGTAATAGCCTTAGAGGTTAACCTTAAGCAATAATACCTTCCACCCATGTGTGTATTGATCATCTCTAGCCTAGATGCCTTGGAAACCCCGTGTAAGAACAGATTGAATCAACTCAATAAATGGAGTTGATTGATTCAGTGGGATGACATCTACCTCTTTGCCCCTCACCAACACAAACATGCACGATAAATAGGGTATCTTGTCCACTGTGCTCCTCAAGCTTATAAGATCCCTGTCTAGCCCGATAAAGGCATAGAACTCTCACACTAACTTCAAAAAATAAGGACCCAAAGCTTTAGTGAATGGGGCCCAATCCCTTAGCTGGAATTGTATTTCTATATTGGGAAAGTCGACTTTAAAAAGAATCTACATCAAATCTGGCCTCTTCTGTAATTGACCGCTTCTCCTGTATGAGATAATAAGCCTCCATTCCCTCAATACCAAATCAGAGTTGTGCAATCCTCCTTTCCTCATATAGAGTAGACTCTTAGGCTATGTACACCACCATAGGAGCCTCTTATCCTGTCATCTGGAAAAATACATATTGCTGCAAAACGATGAGTGCCATAAAATAAACACTAATTTTTTTTGTATTTTTTCAAATATAAAAACAAAAGGAAATATTTATAATAAGCTAAGAAAATAAAGAGTCTAAACCCAGCAAAGGAGCACAGCATGTAAGGTTCTGCGGTGCACTGCAGTCACCCCACGCTGTAGAGACCATGTTATGCAGATGAGAGATAAACACAAAGAAGAATCACTAGGAAAATCAACTGGCCATCTGCGTGTGCATCTATGTTTCGTAGATGGAGATCTGTGGTGCGCAGGTGTAAATATGCGTGAGGCAGTTAGTTTGAGATTCCCACCTCACCTCGCATTGGACTTGCATTCTACAGCAACATTCCGGGGCACACATGTGCTAACAAAGGTTTAAACCTTCAAATTTCACCGGTTTCCAACACAAATGCTAAATATTTTTAAACAACTCAAATCTAATGGGTACTCAGACTTCTGAAATCACACTAACAAACATAAAACACCAAATAACAATCTAAACCACTCAACGACTTTCTTTAAGAAGGACGTTACCCCATCTATCATCGGGAAATGTCGAGTTACCAATCTCACCACTACCATCAACATAATTTTCATCCACAACAACCTAACAATGTTCACTATCATAATCACATTTCATCAAAACTAATGCTATAATAGAAATATCATTTGAAATCCATCAACATAATCAACACACTATGGTTGCAATAACGATTTTTTCAAGAAAGACTTTTTAGCCAATCTATATCAGGTAAATTACCACGCAACTTACATTTCTGGCATAACATTACTACTAACATCTAACATCACATGAAGCAAGAGTTTCCCCAACATTTTTCAATTTCGTAGCTACCCAACACATACCTATAAAAATCAATTTCAAGAGAACCATTAGGAGCACATATTGGGGAAATATGGAGAATACAATATTCATTCAAGAACTAATGGGGAAATAGGGAGGATAAACATTCATTCAAGAACTATAATGCTCCACAACACATAGAAATGAAAATTTACAAAATGATCATACCAAAATAGAGTGAGATTAAGTGGGTGAGTGGAAAATTAACTTTAAGCAAAGGCAATAGTGGTCATCGAGAATTTTCGAAGCTATTCTCGCAGTGTCATGGTGATGCAGAGATGAGAAAGTGAAAGAGGAGTGTGAGAGTGAAGGGCTTGGGATGTGGGAAGTTATATGTAGTAAATGAGGAGTTAGCGGAGAGTTAATGGGGAATGAAAATGGAGCTAAAAGGTTGGAAAATCAGGGTATTGAAGAAGGTGGGGAAGGTGAAGAGTCGCAGGTCAGGCTCTGGTCGGGTTGGTCAAACGGGTGGTCAACTTTTAAAATTTTCATACTCAGATTAGCTTTGGCCTGCACATGTGGCCTGAGATTTGGATTTTTGATACACATGTTAAGTGCAGGTATGACTCAGGCGCGCTCACCGCCCAGACTTGTGTTGCACATGCAGTTTCAGGTCCATGTCTATGTTATGCAGATGAGGCACAGGTCCCTTGTTTTTGAATATTTTTCTTCCGGGTATTCTGTACATGGCGCTACACCTTCGTGAGTTGTAGAGTGGGAACTCGCGGATCACAGGTCCAACGCATGTGTCTAATTTTGCTTTCTTCAAATTTTTTCTACAATCCAACCTCCTACATTCCTACAACCAACAAAAAAAGTGAAGTAAAAATAAATTGAAGATATTTGCCGCTGCCTCTCCAAAGAAGTGCTGGATTTAACGTCGCAGTTTCGACGATGTCAACCAAGGGTTAACAAGGGTCCAAGGCTCTACTCACAACCCGAACATAGGCTCGGATAGAGACACGGACAAGGAACTCTGAGAGGTTCCATGTCAACCCATGACATGAACATAGCAATTAAAAACATAAATAAGTGGAAACTGAAGTAATAAAATATACTTAAGCGGAAGTCTGTGTACATATCAATCTAAAAATGTAATCAACACTTACAAGCCGATTTTTCTACATATTGTCTAAAAGCCTCTAACATACTGATGAGCTGATGGGACAACATCCCCAACTAGCTCGACAAAAGTATGAAACTGAAATAATATAGTAATGGATAACTGAATGTCCTCGAAGGATGAGGACTCACCCACACCGGCTAAAACAAGTCCGGGAAGAAAGTGTGACTAATGATGCGGGCCGAGACTAATCCCTTGGACCTATATCATGAAATGATACAGCAAAAAGTATGCGGTCAGTACTTGGAATTTACTGAATATGCAAGGGAGTAAAACGGACAGTTAAAAGAGTTGAAAAGAGTTCAAGAGTAGAACAACATGAACATGAAATAAATATCATAATATAAACATGAGAACTCAAGGTTTTCAAGCCATGCATAATCTAGTCATAGTCATAGTCATAAGAGATGCTTTATAAAACATAACTTGAGCCACAAGAACATAATCATGCATAATTAAAATCACGAGGAACAATGGGAGGATTCTTCATAAATCGACACCATCATGATAGAGCTTAGATGATGCCCCAATCCTACCAGTAAGAGCCGTCCCAGGATTTCCAGGAAAGGGACGTGCATGATGATATCATAGGGGATCCAATAGTATATGGTATATACCTACGGTGACACGTAGTTTTGAGACCACGGGGTTTACGCGGAACGCAGGTTTACTCGGTACTAGACACTACTTCCGAAAACATGCACATGAGGCTCATATCGTAATGTGAAATCATTCATGAAGCTCATGGCCAAATAAATGGCAATATATCATCCACTTCAGAAATACATGATTAGCCATGAATAGGGCCGATGAGTTGGCCAAGTGTCATAAATTATAACTATGGAGACCATGCATACATGTGAAAATTTATATACTTGATATTCATAAATCCATGAAGATTACTTGAAGATAAATCATAACATGAATCATAAATCATAATTTAGGCTTAGTGAGATAAAAAATCATAATAGAATCATAACTTGACTCTTAACCAACATGCGAATAGGCCATCTACATGTCGAGAATTTACGGGGTGTAACAAATAATAGCCCATAGATCTTAAAACAACATTTAAAACATGAAAGGAATTTACCCCTAATCAAATCAAAGAGAATTCCATAAATTTGGGCTTAAAATCCCATAGGATCATCAAATTTAACTTAATACTTGAATTCATGAACATAGAGAGGAATAGGGGAATTAGAGTGAAGAGAAACTCTCATTCACAACCCTACATACCTGGGTAATCTAATCTTACACTTTCCCTTGAAAGCCCAAAGGAATTTGATGAGGAATTGGGGAATATCTCAAGCTTGATCTCCAAGGGAATACTCTAAACTTGCATGCATGAAATAGAACGGCTTATGATAGGTTAAGTACTCTTAAAACCCTTCTAACTGAGCTTAAAATGACGCAGTTTAGTACCTAGGACCTTAGAAACTACAAATTTACCCTTACTAACTTTGCAAGGAAAATATAACTGTCAGGAGTCACGACTCATCTCATGAGTTGTACCCTGATCCCAAGACTCATGGAGAGATCCGTTGTCACCACTATCTTGCTCTCTAATCTTACCTGAAGTTTCCCCATGGATCATATAACGACTCGTGCCATCACCCCAGAGTCGTTGGAACCATCCGTCACTAACACTGCCTCATCCCACCTACGGTTGCAACCCACAACTCGTTGTTTTCTACCATGGATCGTAACACCACTTGTGACTTCTCCTCTTTGCATTTAATTTTTCCCAACTTATGAACCTTCTCACAAATCGTCGTCTCTCACAATCAGTCGTACCACGACTCGTGACTTCAAAAGTCTGCCGTCCCCATATCCTCCCTATGACCCTGAACACGAGTCGTACCTACATACCACGACTCGTGGTGTGACTCGTGGTTTGGACCCTGGACTCTAAGTGTTCTTCACGACTCATCCTTCCTTCCCATGATTTATACCACGAGTCGTTCTGAGTCAAAATCTCAAATTTTTTTGCTGTTCTCGTTTCAAATTTTGAGTCTACTCTTAGGCACTTCTGAGGTATTACAACTTCCTCATAAGGGACATCACCCAACTCATCCCTCGCGTCAATCACTGCCGTAATTCTACACTTATCCGGGGGTTTCATCTGTTTGCATACATTAAATATGACCTCATCTCCGCCAACTCTGAATTTGAGATCTCCTAACTCAACATCCACTAAAGCATGTCCTGCAGCCAAGAATGGGTTCCCTAAGATGATGGGCACCTTAAGGTTTACACCGCAATCCAGCACCACAAAATCCATCGAAAGGATGAATTTATCAACTTTAACTAACACATCAAAGAGTATCCCCACCAGGCGTTTGATGGATCTATCCACCATAAGTAACCTCATCAAAGTAGGCTTAGAATCTCCCAAACCTAACTTCTTAAAGATCACAAGGGGAATTAAGTTGATTCTTGCCCTTAGGTCGCGTAAGACCTTGTTAAACAAATACAACCCAATGGTGCATGGAATTATGAAAGCCCCTGGATTCTCTCTCTTATGAGCTAAATCACTAGCCATAATTGTGCGACAATGATGCGACACCTCCACTGTTCTCACATCAATTACCTTCTTCTTTTTCAACAACTCCTTCATAAAATTAGCATTCCCGGGCATTTTTAGCATAGCATCTACCAATGGGATATTCATGGACAATTTGTTGAACATGTCAATGAACTTCTTAAACTGATTGTCCTCTTTTTTTCATTAGCCTCTGCGGGTAAGGAGGTGTACATTTAGGTACCTGGCCTTTAGTACTCGAAGCCTCCTTGACCTCTTCATCATCACTCACAACTTGAAGAGGAGTATCAACATCTTCCTCCTCCACCATCTTCTCATCATCAATTACTATCAGTGCACTTGACACCCTATCTTTAAACTTCTAATCACTCTTCTTTGTACCAACATCCTCCTTGGAGTTATCACTCGCATTCTCAACTACCTTGTCACTCCTAGTGACAATTTCCATGTAGTGGCCATCATTCTTCGGGTTTGGCATAGTGTCACTAGAGGAGAGTTTCCTTCATCTGGGGGTTCATTTGAGTAGACAGATGGTTCATTTGCACCTCAGGTGTTTTAATATGCCGAGTGAGAGCTCACAATTTGAGTAAGGTTAGACACCCCACTCTTTAACTCTTTAACTCCATTATCAGTTAATTCAACTCTCTTCAACACCCTAGCCAACATTTCTTCAACTTTTGAATTCCAGGACCACTCACACTTGTTTGCATTTGATCCACATCAGTCTTTGGAGGAGGTATGTATGGATTTGAGCTTTAGTAATTATACCTATCACCTTCTCTCTCACGCTCACGATCTCTCCATTGGCCATCCCTATCTCTCTATTAGCCATCACGATATCTCCAACCTTGATTATCATCACGAGGATGCAAAGGGCCTTATTTTGCACCTTGGTACCCTAGACGAGAACCCATCATTTGGCTCATCATATATTGGATCTCTTTATCAAATCTAGCATGAGGAGCTTCATTCTCAAAGGAGTTAGTTGTTCGGTGCTGTGGTGACTACACGCAAGTGCACGTGGTCGAACAAGTAGTAAAGTGGCTTAATTAAAGCCAAGTATCGATCCCATAGGGACTGAGCTATAGTACTAATTAACTTAAGCATCAGTGAACTATNCCAAACGGAGACGGTCGATCAAATCACCAGATATCCGTGGGCTAACATACACCAAAAATCGCGAAAATCAAAAATTCTCATTTATTCGAAAAATAGTTATACCGATCAAACGAAATGATAGGGCGGTCGTCACCAGGACTTGCAGGCTGCGCACAGCAAAAATTTGGGGCCAAACGGAGACGATCGATCAAATCTCGAGAAATTCGTGGGCTAACATACACCGAAAATTGTGAAAATCGTAAATTCTCATTTATTTGAAAAATAGTTATGCCGATTAAACAAAGTGATAGGGTGCCCGTCACCAGGACTTGCAGGCTGCGCACAGCAAAAATTTGGGGCCAAACAGAGACGGTCGATCAAATCTCCAAAAATCCGTGGGCTAATATACACCGAATATCGCGAAAATTGTAAATTCTCATTTATGCGAAAAATAGAGATGTTGATCAAACGAAATGATAGGGCACTCATCACCAGGCCTTGCAGGCTGCGCACAGCAAAAATTTGGAGCCAAACGGAGACGGTCGATCAAATATCCAGATATCCGTGGGCTAACATACACCGAAAATCGTAAAAATTAAAAATTCTCATTTATTCAAAAAATAGTTATGCCGATCAAATAAAGTGATAAGGCACCCGTTACCAGGCCTTGTAGGCTGCCCACAACAAAAATTTGGGGCTGAACGGAGACGGTCGATCAAATCTCCAGAAATCCGTGGACTAACATACACCGAAAATTGCGAAAATCGTAAATTTTTATTTATTTGAAAAATAGTTATGTCGATCAAATAAGTAGAATTCATACAAACAATTGAGATAAAGAGAAATAGATAGAG
>JACEIK010005462.1:70521-91428 GCA_018107945.1 Datura stramonium | reverse complement strand
CTTGTAGAACTGATAACTATGGTTCATCCAAACGACTGGTTCGTCCCTATTAGATGACTATACTCAATCACCAGGTCAGGTCTCATGAGTGGTTTCAAACTATCCGTTATCAATATGTTCCAAATTCAACTATCCTGCGAACACAACTCAAGTTAATACAATGATCATCATTATCAAGGCTTCGTTGTAATTCTCTTTTCTTAATCTCTACCTCTCTAGGCTCAAGCAAGTAAAGAATTTGCGCAAGTCCTAATGTTGTACACTATTAAGAAATGTTCAAGAATGAAGAGAATACAATATAAGCATTTTGCATTAGTTTTGAATCACATTTGTGTATCCCTAACTTGTTAATCCACCATGGTTCCCACAACCCTAGCTATGGAGGTTTTAGCCTCTCATAGTCGCAGGGTTTTGAAATGCATTCATTATTAAACACATAATTCAATACTTGCAATCATAGATGAGAGAAAAGCTTCTTTGGTTGTATCCGAAATAACTCAAGAACAATTTACAAAGATTAAGAGAGAAATCAAGAAAAGGTTAATCACAAGTCAATCAACTTAATTCTATGTTTTTTTCTCGTCTTCTAACCTTCTCACTACTTCCAACGTTCTCTTCCTGAAAATAAAACACAAAAGGTATTTATATAGACATAAGAATTCTTTTCCTAAGCTAGAAGGGTGATTTTCCATAACTCGTGCTGCCTGATCCATGACTAATCCTACGACTCATGGAACGATTGTAAGGGTCATACCTACTATCCGTAAGTCCTTGGCTTGCTGAAATTTTTCTAAGTGGTTGGCCTTGGTACAACTCGTACATGCTTCCTAAAAATCATAAGTTTGTTTTGTGGCTTTACTCTGAGAACTCTGAATTGTTTCTGAAGTTTGTCACGAGTGTGTTGGTGCGACTCGTACCTCTCCGCCACGACTCGTACCGTCTATCCATATCAGGGGTCTGCCTTTGTGTAATTCTTCTAAATATTTCCACGACCCAATGTTAAGGATCGTACCAGTATTGCACCACTCGTACTAAGAGTCGTAGATTTCTCTCTTCACAATCCATCCATCTGAAACTTTTCACGGTTCTCAGTACGGCTCGTACTGAGATTGTGACTTTAGCTCATTTTCTGCACTTTCAGGCTTCTTTTGCACATTCTTGCTCCAACACTTATTTTTCCTATAATCAAAGAAAAGGTGCCTTATCTCCAGATAAACACATCTAAGTTCATGCTATTTTCTTAATTTTGAGTGTCGAAAGTGTTGTAAACTCACATCACATCAACACAACACCCTCAACTTAAAACTTTTGCATGTCCTCAGGCAAGTAAAAAAAAACTAACACGACGCTCAATTAGAAAATAAACCTATAATACTACAGCCAATACCAAACAAAATTTGCACTATAAATCCAACAACTTTTGACCTTTCTTTCATGAACCAATATTAGCTAATGTACTATAAGCAACCACAAAATATGATAAGCAAGGATCGAGATATGTCATCTAGCTATCAACAGGCAATCAAATCAACACCGATGCCTTTTACACAGACCACTGGTAAAAGTAAACATAACCCATGTACCCTCACAACAAATGAAGTCCCCACTCACAAATATAGTACAAGATATGGCATGGGACTGAACAAGAGAGACTCTCACTCTCACAAAGAAGTTTCAAATATTGTGTATCGGATACCATAGGCTTTCCCTTATTTTCTCTACTTCGATCTGTCAAATGGTCAGATTAGGATCACTATAGGACTTGATGCGGCTTGTAATGTAGGCTTTAGGGATGGACATGATAAATATGGAATCTTTTTAAGTAACTAACCCATCATGGGTACTACATAAATTGGCTCCATCGTTCACCTATTTCAAGCCCTTTTTCTTTTTCCTTTTTTCCCCTCCCTTTTCACCTCTTTTGTATGCATGTGTATGAGTGTGGTGTGTTTTCAACCTTTTCAAGCATTATTTTTCTTTTTGAATTTTCCATTTCAAAGTTTTCAACTTTTTCATTCATTTTTTTCTTCTGTTCTTCATTTGTCACACCACACCTCATTTTTCATCTTTTCTCTTTTCTCTCCCTTTTCCTCATTCCCACAATTTATGCACCTATACTCTATCCACCATCAACTTAGACATTTTTCCTGTGTTGAGATTCACAATTTCCAAGGAAGGAACAGGGCAAAAATAGATTCATTACAAAAAATGGGTACGGTCCATCGGTTAGTAAAAGAAAAATGATTTATTAAAGGCTCAAAATTGAGATCAAGGGAATCATATGATTTTAGTAGAGTCATTTAGGCTAAAAGAGATCTTAATAAAAATGGCCTATGATCATATCCTACTCAACCATTCTTAGTCTATTCAAAGACCAACCAGACAAGTTCTAGATCTTCAACACAATACTGAACTAAGTATCAAACCTCACTCACTCATGGCACATGATTGATATTCACTTTACCTGTTTGGTTTATACATGGATTAAAAAGACTACTCATTCTAATACACTAAATGAAATCAAAAGATCCACAAAAATTATGCATGCAATCATAAGTACACAGCTAATGCATCAAAATTTTTTAAATAGGGTCAATTTTTTCAAGAAATCCAAAACTAGTGCACTTTCATTGGTTGAGTACTCCTAAGCTACTTTCTAATTAAAAAAAATTAGTAACTAAGAAAATAATCCTAACATGCCGGTTCTACTAGATAGAATTCTCGAAGGAAAAGAAAGACGACAAAAAAACCCTCGGATGAATCCAAAACCCCCCCAAAAAAATACAAGTACACCCCCTCCCCTTTTCGAAAATTGTGCTTCATCCTTGAAGCATGAACTACAAGAATAGAGGAAAGGGAACATACCTGTGGCGCTCTAGGAACTCATGTCATCCTGCGGAGGAGGTACCTCTGCTGCAATCATGGCGCTAGCGGTGGCCGGCGGACTCAGTGATGTGTCAGCAGGGGGAGTGGTTACCCCCTCAGTAGGTTTGGCCGTCTCTATGGCCTCTGTGGTGATCGGGGCTGAATGTGGCTCACTCGAAGGGTCCTTTCCACTAGCAAGCTCGGGCTGAGCCATGGTAGAGCTACCTGCTCCTCTAGCTCCCTCTTGCAGCTTTGACATATGTGAGTCATGAATCTGCAGGATCTCTGCTCGTGCCAGCTTGCGGTCTCTTCTTTCTTTCTTTCTCTTCTTCCTCAATCTCTCTTCTCCAACATCCTCGGAGACTCTGTTCTTTCCTTTTTCCTTTGCTGCAGTCATCAGCTCCTAATAAGCTGCCCAGTCAATCTCCTCATCTGGTTCTTGATCAATGTCCAAAATAGCGGGGCTGATATGACTGCCGGTTCAATGATGACAACTCGTCTACTAAGCTCCAAAGAGTCCCCAACTCCTTACGGAGGCTTCCAGTATCCGTCTGCTCCACCGTACGAGTGTTGAATTAGCTCTGAAATCCATCAAGATGAGCATGTAAGGCCTGTGCTACTGTGTCAATCTTTGCTATTACCTAGGGCTTCACATTCTTCATCATTTCCTAAATTTTTCTTTCATCCATCTTCATCCTCTTGGTTAATTTCTGGAGAAAGTCCTGGGGCACTAGAACATTCCCTTTTGGTGTTTGACTCGAATGAATGGGAAGTGTTGTAGCAGAAGTGTTGGGAGCTACCCCTGAATTACCGATATCTGTAGTCGGTGTCTCGCTCTACTCCTGCGAGGTGGGGGCATTCACCTGTGCCCCCTGCTGGCTGGGTCTGTGGAACTGCTGTGGGAAGTCAAGCTCGACTCACTTGGTTCATTTTATCTCGAATCAAGCCAATTTTTTCTATCCTCTGCCCTCCAATTAAGCGCTCCTCACCCTGTCGCACCAAAACTCCTTCTTCTTTGCATAATCTGAAAATGAGGTTCGGGAATGGGATGGTAGTGCTCAATCCCACAGCCCAATCTAGTATCTCCTTCTGTGATGATCCTCAGGATGTGGATAGGGTATCTGGACATGGGACATGCCACCAGAGCTGCTCTGTCTACACTCGAAGTGTTATCATTGACTGTTGGTTCTAATCGATGGTGCACTAATGTCCAGCAGGCTTTTGCTATGACGTTGAGTGAATTTTTAGTAACCTGCTTTCCACCTGAGAACCACTCTACTTCCTCTTTATCTTCAGCTATAACACCCGCCAACCACTGTAGCTGCCTCTGTCTTTCTTCAAAGCCTAGTTGCCTAATTTATTTCAGTGCCTCCACTAGGTACTCTTATTCTGGTGTGGCATATGGAGGTATGAATTATGGCCCGTATAGGATCCGAGAGATAGATCCATCTGGAATTTTATGGTTTGGGCACTTTGTCAATTTCTTTTGAACCTCAACCAAGATTCATGAAGTGCCTCGATTTTAAGTTGTCAGAAATTATAAATTAATCCTTAAGCTGTGACATTCTTGAGGGCGGAACGAATCTCTCTAAAAAGGATTTCTTGAGTTCCCTCTATTTGGTTATGGAGTCGTTGGGCAACTCCAATAACCATAGGGTGGCTTCCCCTAAAAAAGTAAAGGGGAAAAGTCTGAGTCTGATGGCATCTTGGCTAACTCCAGGCAACCTGCATGCCTTGCATATTCTGACGAAGTTCATCATGTCCAGGTTGGCATCATCCTCTGCGTGACCAATGAACACCCCTTTCATGTTTAACAGTTGAATCTGGTGGTCATGGTGTCAAATTTGGCACTAGCAGGCAGTGGTAGTGGTACAATTGCTCTAGTTTACCCAACTTCATCAATGTTTGGGTCCTCATCATCGAAGAACTCAGGGGAAAATCTATGACCTCTGTTGCCTCGCCCATGTCGACCAGCGTTAACAACCTCATCTCTGGCATCCTCCGCATCCTGAAGTGCAGCTTGCCTAGCTTTTTCAGCTATACGGGCATCTCTTTTCTCCTAGTTTTCCATTCTGCGCAGTGTTCGTTCAATTTCGGGGTTCAACGGAATCAGGGGATTCCACTACTCTGAGTTCTTGGCATTCACCAAGAAACAACCTGTGGGTGTCACAAACAAAAAGAAAATGTAATTCAGGAAATAACTACCAAAAGTCAAATACAAGCAATTAATCTAGTCTTAGTCGTATTCCCCGACAATGGTGCCACATTTGTTATGATGCTCAAACTCACACCTCCTACTGAAGTATGAAGCGGACGTTGTTAATAAATAATCGAACAAAAAGGTTGGGGTCGAACCCATAGGAAATATGGAAATCTAGACTAATGTTGGTAAGTGAACTTGTTGGTTAGTTACTCCAATTTGGGGGTTTCAAGAAAATAATAATTAAAACAACAATTAAAGTTATGATGTAAATCAAGAATGAAGAATAACTAGGGTTTGTATTCCACATGGGTTCATAACTGCTTCGGGTATACACATGTGATCAATACCAATGCTTACTTGTAGAACTGATAACTAGGGTTCATCCAAACAACTGATTCGTCCCTATTGGATGACTATACTCAATCACCGGGTCAGGTCTCATGAGCGGTTTCAAACTACCCGTTTTCAATATGTTCCAAATTCAACTATCCTACGACCACAACTCAAGTTAATGCAATGATTATCAAGATCAAGGCTTCGTTGTAATTCTCTTTTCTTATTCTCTACCTTTCTAGGATCAAGCAAGTAAAGAATTTGGGTACGTCTTAACGTTGTACACCGTTAAGAAATGTTCAAGCATGAAGAGAATAAAATACAAGCATTTTACATTAGTTTTGGATCACTTTTGTGTATCCCTAACTCGTCAATCTACCATGGTTCCCACAACCCTAGCTATGGAGGTTTTAGCCTCTCATTGTTACAGGGTTGTGATATGCATTCATCATTAAACACATAATTCAATACTTACAATCGTAGATGAGAGAAAAGATTCTTTGATTATATCTGAAATAACTCAAGAAAAATTCACAAAGATCAAGAGTGAAATCAA
Organism: Datura stramonium; assembly: GCA_018107945.1. Taxonomy (NCBI): domain Eukaryota; kingdom Viridiplantae; phylum Streptophyta; class Magnoliopsida; order Solanales; family Solanaceae; genus Datura; species Datura stramonium. The sequence goes on along the minus strand of JACEIK010005462.1, from coordinate 85,471 downwards.
GAAAAGGTTGATCACAAGTCAATCAACTCAATTCTATGTTTTTTTCTCGTCTTCTAACCTTGTCTCACTACTTCCAACGTTTTCTTCCTGAAAATAAAACATAAAAGGTATTTATACAGACATAAGAATCCTTTTCCTAAGCTAACAGGGTGATTTTCCATAACTGGTGTCGCCTGAGCCACGACTAATTCTATGACCCGTAGCAGGATTGTACGGGTCGTACCTGCTATCCATAAGTACTTGGCTTGATGAAATTTGGCTAAGTGTTGGGCCTTGGTATGACTCGTACATGCTTCCTACGAGTCGTAAGTTGCTTTCATGGATTGACTCTGAGAACTCTTAATTTTCTTGAAGTTTTTCACGAGTGTGTTGGTATGACTCGTACCTCTTCACCACGACTCGTACTGTCAATCCGTATTAGGAGTCTGCCTTTGTGCAATTCTTCTGAATATTTCCATGATCCAGTGTTACGGCTCGTACCAGTATTTTACGGCTCGTAATGAGAGCCTTAGGTTGCTATTTATAATTCATCCATCTGAAACACTTCACGATTCTTAGTACGACTCGTACCATCAACCTACGGCTCATACTGAGACTGTAACTTTAGCCCATTTTCTGCACTTTTAGGCTTCTTTTGTATATTCTTTCTCCAACACTTATTTGTCCTATAAACAAAGAAAAAGTTCCTTATCTCCATATAAACACACCTAAGTTCATGCTATTTTATTAGTTTTGAGTGTCGAAAGTTCGATAAACTCACAGCACATCACTCACAAATAGGCTGGGAAATGCTATCTCTGAGAATCTGAATAGTGGTGGGATTGAACCTGAACGTCCGAGCCTGTATGATGAAATGATACAACATATAGTATGCGGTTAGTACTTAGTTGTTATACCCCGGAAGCTCCAATATCGGAACCGAAGTTGAAATGGGAAAATTATAGAATTGATGCTGCAGGAACAAGACGAGTCGTGGGAGGACTCGTGAGGATGCCCCATGATTTGTAAAGTGACTCGTGGGTAGGACTGGAATAAATGAAGAATCGAGGAACCCATGAGGGAGAGAACGACTCATGGTCAGCCACCATGAGTCGTCATGTCACTCGTGGGGTGATGTTGAAATTAAATTGGAAGAAATACCAGTATACCTAACGGATGGGACCCCATGAGTTGTGGCCAGTTCCAACGACTGGTAAGGTGAATCGTGATAAAAAAAATGGTTTTTCATGAATGTTAAGGTAGTGTACATGATGGAAGGTGACCACGAGTGGTAGTCTCGAGGAACGAGTTGTTATGTCCCCCGTTACGAGCCCCAGCAGTTTAGTTAACTAGTGCACTTGACGGGCAACTCGATGAGTCGTTGCCCATCCTGACGAATCATCAAGTCACCCGTTGGGGTCACCTGGCAGTTATTTTCTATGAAATAGTAAGGGCCTTCTCATAATTTCCTAAGTTCCTAAGACCTATACTACGTCGTTTAAGGCTCCTTTTAGTGGGTTTTAAGTGGGGTAAAACCTATTCCAAGCCATTCTTCCCATGCATGCAAGTTTGAAGATTTGAAGAGGAGATTCAAGGAAAAATCTTAAGGTTTCCATTGGAATCTTAACTTGGGCTATTAGAGGGTGTTAGAATTCACCATTTCCAGGTATGTAAGGCTATGAGTGGGTGTTTCCTTCCACACCCCTGCCCAATTTCTATCAAACATGATGAATTGCTTATGATCAAGTATGGGATTTCTACCCAATTGCATAATTCTTCAATCTCTACACATGGGTATGATTAAATTATAGTTATATTGATGAATTGTGAAGCTTGGGCAGATTTTAAATTGTTTTCAATCCAAATTGTGATTTCTAACTTATGAAATTGAATGCCCACAGATGAAAAGTTCATAAAAGAAGAGATTGATGTTGAATGTATGACGCTGATGAGATTTAATGATGAAAAGCATGTTTCTAAAGCTACCCATGATTATGATGTTGTTTTCAAAATAATAAGTGTGGATCCTAGTATGATAAAGCTTTTGGCAATGCCCACATGATGATTCAAAGTGATGATTTTCCCGACATAAGCTTACCACATTGTTTGAAGTGAAGTTTTTCCCAATTTTCTTATAAATTCTAGCTTGTGGTATGTTGAGTTAAATATTTCAACATGTAGCTTACCACATGAATTAGAGTATATGCTCCCACCTATGATTGAGCTTGTGGTATATTTGCAATAAATCTTCTCATATGCATGAATTCATAATTGAGATGTGTGTCATTATTGAGCTTTGTCAAGGGACAATGTTGAGCTTCATTTTCATATGATGTCGAGTCTATGCATGATTTCATTAATGAGCTTTTTCAATAGATAATGTTGAGCTTTGTTTCATACAATGTTGAGTTATGCATGATTTAATATTGAGCTTCACCATTAGACAATGTGGAGTTTCGTCCATAGACGATGTTGAGCTTCGTTATATATGATGTAGAGAATTGCATGTTTTTGGGAGAAGATTCTAGCACCAAGGGGGTTAAGGTTCGATCACCCTATACCTCAGAACTACATCCCAACGTAGGTTGATACTATTATATAATTGGGACCTCCCTTGTGAGCTATTTCCGGCCCGATTGACCCTTAAGATTGATATCAATATCATGGTATCATCCATCCCCTTGGAAAGGTTAGGGACGTCCTACCCACTTGAGTGTGATAGTTGGGACCACGTAAGCTTTATCGTGTTATGTTGGTTAAGTGATGAGTCTCCCATTTCTTATATCATTAAGATTTTCATATTCATTACTCATGATGATTACTTATGCATGCATGTTAAAAAGTAAGATTTGACTCATTGTTCAATTTTTGATATAAATGTTATGTTTGGATTTGAGTCATTCGAGTCAATCATGATGTTATAAAACTATGCATGGTCATGTGATGATAAGATTGTGATCTCAGAATTAAAGCATGTAGCCCATCTACTTATGCTTAAAAGCTTCTGATATGTTATGGAGTGTTTTAAATGATTTATTTTACTTAAGCGGTTTTACTCACCTTGCATACTCGGTAAATTCCATGTACTGACTGCATACTTCTATGCTGCATCGTCTCATGATGCAGGACCCAGTTCTCAAGTTCAGCCCCATTCGTAGTCGTTGTTCAGAGTTAGCACCTGCTTATTTGGTGAGTCCTTATCTTTTGAGGAATAGACCTTCAGTTGTCTTAGATGTCCTTTCAGTTCCAGTATTGTTGAGCTAGTTTAGGGTGTTGTTCCATCAGCTCATCCAGATTAGAGGCTTATCAGACTTAGACGTGTATTCATCTTCAGATATTTATTTTGTTGTTATGCTAAGTTTGACTTCCTCTGAGTTTATAATTATGTTTTTCGTCATGTTTATTGAATGAGTTAGTTGAATGCTTATGACATGGGTCGTCTTGGGGTCTCTTGGGGTCCCTTGTCCCGTGTCTACAATCTGAGCCTCTGTTCGGGTTGTGAAAAACTTAGTATCAGATCCATAGGTTTGATGTATCCTAGGGAGTCTTAAAGCTACGTTAGGTAGAGTCTTTTTCATGAGTTTGAAGTGCGCCACACTTATAAAAAGAGGCTACTACACGTTTTAGGAAATGTTCCCTTCTTTCATGATCTATTTCTTGCGATGAAAAACCTTTCTATCCTTCTAATTCGTGCTATTCGCCATTGCAGAATCATGGATCCTAAAAGGATGAATGGAAGGAGGAATGGAGGTGGTGAAGGCCACGAGGTTGGAAATGGTCATGAGCATCAGCCAGTCCCACCAGTTTAGGAGCCTCAAGCACCAGAGCCAGCTTCTTATGCTGAGTTTCGAGCTGCCATTCAGATGTTTGTGCAGGACTTGACAACTCAGGTCAATCAGCAGGCCAATGCGCATGTTCCTCAAAATAGAAATGTGGCGGCAGCCAGAGTCTGAGACTTCTTGAGAATAAACCCGCTGGAGTTCTTGGGGTCCAAGGTAGATGAGGACCCACATGAATTCATTGATGAGGTTGTCAAGATCACCCAGGTTATGGGGGTGAGCAGTGTTGAGTGTGCAGAGTTGGCCTCCTACAAGTTTAAGGGGGTTGGCATATTTGGTTCCGCCAGTGAAAGGATAGCAAGGTGGAAGGAGTAGGCCCGATCACATGGGAGGAGTTTCACGATGTTTTTCTAGATCAGTTCTTCCCTCGAGAGATGAGGGAGTTGAAAGCAGCCGAGTTTGTGAATCTAAAGAAAGGAAGGATGACTGTTTAGGAGTACGCCCTTGAGTTCACCCGCCTATCTAAGTAAGCCCTGGAGTTAATGGCCGACCAGCGGGCGCGAGTTAGCAGATTTGTGCATGGTATAGCAGGATATTTGGACAAAGACTGCAGGATAGTGATTATCCATTAGGACATGGACTTCCCTCGAATCGTGTTGTACACTCAGCAGATGGAGGCGGCACATTCGAGGGAGAGGGAGGTCAAGAGGGCTAGGACCGAGGACCACAGGTTCTCTCAGTAGAAGTCCGGTGGTGGGCATCGACAACAGACCCACCAGAGATCATCAGCCTCAGCATATCCAGCGTTGAGTGTGCCATCTAGGCCCAGACATGATCAGAGAGGGTGAGCGTCAGGCTCGAGGGTTCATAGCAGTAGGCCCGCAGACTCCAGCATTCCAGCTTATCGCAAGTGCGGTCGAGGACACACAGGCTAGTGCTTGGGGTGGTCAGGAGCTTGTTTTGGATGTGGGCAGTCGGCATATATGCTTAGAGATTGTCCCGCTACAAGACAAGATCAGGTTGGGGGCCGAGGCCCAGCTTCTAGTTCAGCAGCCCTATCCCAACGCATAGCACATCAAGGGGCATCTACTAGCACAGCTCGAGGGCAGTGCCAGAATAGATTCTATGCCTTAGCCACTCGTCAGGAGCAGGCGGCCTCACCAGATGTAGTCACCAGTATGTTGAGAGTCTTTTATGTTGATGTATATGCTTTGTTAGATCCGAGTGCTACCTTGTCTTTTGTGACACCTTATGTGGCCAGTAGCTTTGGAGTAAGTCCCAATGTCTTATCAGAGCCCTTCTCAGTTTCTACTCTAGTTGGTGACTCAGTTATAGCTATACGAGTGTATAGAGATTGCCTGGTCTCAGATCTTCATAAGGTCACCTCAGCAGACTTAATAGAGTTATCCATGACCGATTTTGATGTTATTCTCGGCATGGATTGGATATTTGCATGCTATTCTTCAGTTAATTGCAGGACTCGGTCAGTAGAGTTTAGATTCCTAGTTTAGCCAGTCTTAGAATGGGAGAGTAGTTCAGTTGTTCCTGTAGGTCGATTTATTTCCTACCTTAAGGCCAGGAAGATGATTTCTAAGGGTTGTTTGTACCATCTAGTTAAGGTTAAGGACATGGAGTCCGAAACCCCGAATATCCAGTCCGTACCAGTAGTACGTGAGTATCCAGAGGTCTTTCCTGATGATTTTCCAGGTGTCCCTACCGAACAGGAGATTGATTTCGGTATAGATCTTCTTCCTGACACGCAACCTACATCTATTCCGCCCTACAGAATGGCTTCAGCCAAGCTAAAAGAATTGAAAGATCAGTTGAAGGATCTATTAGATAAAGGCTTTATTAGGATGAGTAAGTCTCTATGGGGTGCAGCAGTATTATTTGTATGGAAGAAGGATGGTTCGCTTCGGATGTGCATTAACTATTGGCAGTTGAACAAGGTCAATGTTAAGAATAGGTATCCTTTACTCAGAATTGATGATTTATTTCACCATCTTTGGGGTGCCAAGTGTTTCTCCAAGATTGATCTCAGATCCAGGTATCACCAACTTAGGGTTCGGGAGAGTGATATCCTGGAAACCTCTTTCAGGACTCGGTATGGTCACTATGAATTTTTTGTTATGTCTTTTGGACTAACCAATGCCCCTGCAGCTTTTATGGATCTAATGAACAGGGTTTTCAAGGCATATTTGTACATGTTCGTGATTGTGTTCATTTATGACATCCTTATATACTCTCAGAGCGAGGAGGAGCATACCGCTCACTTGAGAATAGTGCTTCAGACACTCAAGGATCGCTTGTTGTATGCAAAGTTCAGCAAATGTGAGTTTTGGTTGGACTCGGTGGCATTTCTAGTCCATGTTGTATCAGGTGAGGTCATAAAAGTAGATTCTCAAATGATCGAGGCGGTAAAGAACTGGCCTAGATAGGTGAACCCATCAGATATCAGGAGCTTTTTAGGCTTAGCGGGTTACTATCGAAGATTTGTGAAGGGTTTTTCATCTATTGCCTCCCCATTGACCATGTTGACTCAAAAAAAGGTGAAGTTTCAATGGTCAGAGGCTTGTGAGAAAAGCTTCCAAGAGTTGAAGCCCGACTCACTTCAGCACCAGTGTTGACCCTGCTTGAGGGTACTGATGGTTTTGTGGTGTATTGTGATGCTTCGTGAGTCGGACTCAGATATGTGTTGATGCAGCATGGGAAAATGATAGCATATGCCTCGAGATAGTTGAAAGTTCATGGAAAGAATTACCTGACCCATGATCTTGAATTGGTCGCGGTGGTGTTTTCATTGAAGATATGGCGGTATTACTTATATGGGGTCCACTTGAATGTATTCATGGATCAGAAGAGCTTGCAATATGTGTTCACGTGGAAATACCTCAATCTTCGGCAAAGGAGGTGGTTGGAACTACTTAAGGACTATGATATGAGTGTCCTTTACCACCCAGGTAAGGCTAATATTGTAGTGGACGCACTTGGTAGACTCTCTATGGAGAGTGTGTCCCATGTGGATGAGAGAAAGAAAGAGTTGGTGAAAGATGTCCATCGACTTGCGAGGTTGGGAGTCAGATTGGTCGACTCGACCGATGGTGAAGTAGTTGTCCAAAATGGATCAGAATTGTCCTTGGTGGTTGATGTCAAATCTAGACAAGATGGGGATCCGATTTTAGCAAAGCTAAAGGAAGCCATTCGAAGTCAATAGGTGGAGGCCTTCTCCCAAGGGGGAGATGGTGTACTACAGTACCAGGGTCGTCTATGTGCTCCAGATGTCGATAATTTGAGGGATTGAATATTGCATGAGGCACATGGATCTAGGTATTCTATCCACCTGGGTACCACCAAGATGTATCTTGACTTGCGGGAAATATATTGGTGAAACAACATGAAAAAGGATATTGCAGAATTCATAGCCAAGTGCCTGAACTGTCAGTAAGTGAAAGTTGAGCATCAAAGGTCAGGAGGTGTATTGCAGGATATTAGCATTCCTACTTTAAAGTGGGAAGAGATTAATATGAACTTCAGTACAGATCTACCTCGTACTCGCCGACAGTCTGATTCCATTTGGGTAGTGGTCTATAGGTTGACCAAGGCTGCATACTTCCTACCAGTCAAAATAATAGATTTAGCGGATGAGTATGCCAAATTGTATATTTAGGAGTTGGTTCGACTTCATGGGGTGCCCTTTTCTATTATCTTAGACCGAGGTACTAAGTTTACCTCTCAGTTTTGGCGACTTTCCAAAAAGGGCTTGGGACTCAAGTTAAACTCAATACAACATTTCATCCGCAAATGGATAGCCAGGCGGAGCGGACAATTCAAACACTTGAGGACATGTTGAGGGCTTGTGTGATGGACTTTAAAGGTAGTTGGGATGGTCACTTTCCTTTAATCGAGCTTGCTTACAATAATAACTATCACTCCAGTATCCAAATGGCACCATTCGAGTATCTTTACAGGTGGAGGTATAGATCGCCTATCGAATGGTTTGAGGTTGGTGAGGCAACTATGATAGGGCCAGAATCAGTTCATGAGGCTATGGTGAAGGTTCAGTTGATAAGGGATAGGCTGAAAACTGCTCAGAGTCGTCAAAAGTCATATGTGGATGTGAGAAGAAGGGATTTGGAGTTTGAGGTGGACGATTGGGTACTTCTTAAGGTATCTCCCATGAAGGGAGTCATGCGATTCGTAAAGAAAGAAAAACTCAGTCCGCGCTATATTGGTCCCTACCGGGTTATGTGAAGAGTTGGTAAGGTAGCGTATGAGTTGGACTTGCCCTCAGAGTTATCTTCAGTCATCCCTTCTTTCATGTATCACTCTTGAAAAAGTGCGTGGGTGATCCATCTTTTGTAGTCCCGGTGGAAAGTATTGGTGTGGGAGATAGCCTCAGTTACGAGGAAATATCTGTTACAATCTTGGATCCTCAGGTTCGGAGGCTGAGGAACAAAGAAGTAGCTTCGGTGAAGGTGTTGTGGAGAAACAAGCATGTTGAGGGGGCTACGTCGGAAGACGAAGCGGCTATCATGGCTAAATACCCCCACCTATTCCCTACCGACCCCTTTTTACTTTGAGGTATCAGTTTTTGCCCTAATTATCTAATTAGTTTCCATGTTTAGTTCATGTGTTCAAGTTTGAATTATGTCATGATAAATGTATGTGATGCCTAAATTCAGTCCAGTTATGTAGTTTTTTTCAAAGGTAGTCATTCCATCAGTTTTCAATTTTCATAATCTGTATTTGCATATGATGATTGCATGTTTCTGCGTTTTCTGTGTGTTTCTAGCATTCAAGGAGGAATGTTCCCAAGGGAGAGATATTGTTATACCCCGGAAGCTCAAAGATCGGACCCGGGAGTTGAAACAGAAAAATTATGGAATTGATGTTGCAGGCACAGGACAAGTCATGGGATGACTCGTGAGGAGACCCCACGAGTTTTCAAGTGACTCATGGGCAAGCCTGGAATAAATGAAGAATCGAGGTCCCCACGAGGGAGAGAATGACTCGTGGTCAGCCACCACGAGTAGTCATATCACTCGTGGGGTGATGTTGGAATTAAATTGGAAGAAATACCAGTGTACCTAACGGATAGGACCCCACGAGTCATGGCAAGTCCCAACAACTTGTGAGGTGAGTCGTGATCAAACAAAATGGTTTTTTATGAATGTTAAGGTAGTGTACATGACGGAAGGTGACCACGAGTCGTGGTCTCAAGGAATGAGTCGTTATGTCCCCTGTTACGAGCCCTAGCAGTTCAGTCAACCAGTGCACTTGACGGGCTACTCGACGAGTCATTGTTCGTCCTGACGAATCGTCAGGTGACCCATTGGGGTCACCTAGAAGTTATTTTATGCGATATAGTAAGGGCCTTCTCATAATTTTCTAAGTTCCTAAAACCCATACAACGTCGTTTAAGGCTCGTTTTAGTGGGTTTTAAGAAGGGTAAAACCTATTCCAAGCTCTATCATGGTATGTCGGTTAAGTGACGAGTCTCCCACTGCCTATATCATTCAGATTTGCATATTCATTACTCATGATGATTACTTATGCAGGCATGTTCAAAACTAAGGTTTGACTCATTGTTCAGTTTTTTATATAAATGTTATGTTCAGCTTTGATTCATTCGAGTCAGTCATGATGTTATAAAGCTATACATGGTCATGTTATGATAAGATTAAGATCTTTGAATTAAAGCATGTAGCCCATCTACTTATGCAAAGCTTATGATATGTTATGGAGTGTTTTAAGTGATTTATTTTACTTAAGCGATTTTACTTACCTTGCATACTTGGTATATTTCACGTAGTGACAGCATACTTCTATGCTGCATTGTGTCATGATGCAGGACCCGATTCTCAGGTTCAGCCCCGTTCGTAGTCGCTGTTCAGAGTTAGCACCTGCTTATTTGGTGAGTCCTCATCTTTCGAGGAATACACCTTTAGTTGTTTTAGAAGTCCTTTAAGTTCCAGTATTGTTGAGCTAGTTGCGGTGTTGTCCCATCAGCTCATCCAGATTAGAGGCTTATCAGACTTAGACGTGTATTTAGCTTCAGATATTTATATTGTTGTTATATTAAGTTTGACTTCCGCTGAGTTTATAATTATGCTTTTCTTCATGTTTATTGAATGAGTTAGTTGAATGCTTATGCCATGGGTCGACTTAGGGTCTCTCGGGGTCCTTTGTCCCATGTCTACGATCTGGGCCTCCATTCGGGTCATGACTGTTATACCCCAAGAACCCAATGATTAGACTCAGGAGTCAAAACGGAGAAAAACTTGAAATTCACACCAGGTCACAAGACAGTTCGTGAGGTGGCTCATTAGGGCGGACCACGAGTCGTGAAGTGACTCGTGGTTAGGCAGGGCTTGGAAGTGTTTTTGGGAAGGCCACAGGGGTGACCACGAGTCGTGGTCAGACCTCACGACTCGTGAGGTCACCTGTGGCGAGAACGGAATGCATGGCCAGGGAGCTAAGGCAGTAGGGACCACGGATGGTGACCATGAGTCGTGGTCACCCACCACGACTTGTGGGGTCCCTAAGGTGAATTTTGGCAGTGTACTTGACGACTCAAGGCCACGAGTCATCGTCCCTGACAACGAGTCGTCAGGTCACTCGTTGGGACCCCTGACAGTTATTTTTCTGCCTATTTAGTAAGGTGTTTTCGTAATTCCAAAATTCCTAAGGCCTAAACTATGTCGTTTTAATGTTTGAATAGGGTCTTTTAAGGGGGATTAGTCCATGTTAAGCCTCATTCATTAATGCAAGAGTATAGAGAGGAGTCCAGAAGGTGATTCAAGGTGTTCTTCCCCAATTCCTCACAATTCCACCTTGGGCTTTCAAGGGAGATTAAGAATCTAGTGCTTCTAGGTATTTAAGGTCATCAATGGGTGGTTCCTTCCATACCCATTACTCTATGATTTTACTTATAAATTATCAAAAACTCATGGGGTTTTGTAATAGATTTGTATAAAATTAAATGATTTAGTTATGGGTCTCGTTATTTTGAAATCTTATCATAATCTACTTATTTTGATAATCTTTTTGGATTTAAATTGATTTTAATATTGTTGATTTTGAATTTCTAAACAATTAAGCTTGTTCATGCATGCCCCATGATGAATCAATTTATGATCTATTGATCCATTGGTGTTTTGATAAGCCCAGCATGAATTATGAATTTATTATGTTATCTACTACGAACTAATGAATTTCAAGCTACATGTATGATCTACAAGTATGTATGAATTTTTTCAATCGTGAATTATGTTTTGGCCGACCCACGGGCCTCAAGTCATGGGTAATTCATGTATGTTCATGAATGTTTATGATTATCATGATATACTTAGCCCATGAACTCATGTATGNCTTAGCCCATGAACTCATGTATGTATTATTATGAACACTATATATGTTTTGGGAGTAGTATCGAACACCGAGTAGGTTCGGGGCTTATGATTAAGCCCCGGATCTCATGAACTACCTGCCTCTGTAGGTATGTTGGGACCTTTTCATATGTGTCCCTGGCCCAAATGGCCCTTTTCATGTGTGATCACGTCCTTCATGGTTCCTACCCTTGGCAAGGTACGAACACCCTCCCAACTAGGGTTACAAGTCGGGCTTCATATGTGCTCATATGGGGTAAGTCGGTTAAGAGAATCTCCCACTGTTCCTCATGATTTATGCATGTTATGATTATGTATGTTGGCTCAAGTCATGTTAAGTAAACATCTTCTATTATGATTATGATTATGTTATGTTACGAATTTTGTAAACCTTGAGCCATATGATATGTCATTATGATTTACGATACGGGCATGTTGTCCTACTCTTATGATTTTTTATGAACTTTATATATGTTTTAAATGTCTGTTTTACTTACCTTCCATACTCAATACATTTCATGTACTGACCGCATACTTTCTATGTTGTATCGTTTCATGATACAGGTCCTAGTTCTAAGGCTCATCCTCACCCATAGCTAGTTTCAGCCTTGCTCTTAGCGCACTTGGTGAGTCCTCATGTTCCGAGGGCTACATGTTCACATTCTATGCATTTCTTTAAGTTTCTGGATGTTATATTAGTTGGGTAGTTGTCCCATCAATCCGCCTTTCATGTTTAGAGGCTTATCAGACTATAAGTTATTTTCCGCCGTATTGTATAAGTCCAGTATTATTTTTCCCTTATGCTATGTCATGATTACGTTCTCTATGTTAAGTCTTCCGCTCATGTGATTGAATTAGACGTATGCTCATGCCATGGGTCGACTTGGGGTCTCTCGGGGCTCCTTGTCCTTGTCTATGATCCGGGGGTACGTTTGGGTCATGATAGTGACATTGGTATATACTAAATATGCAAGGTAAGTAAAAACAGACAGTTAAAATACATAAGAGTTCGTAAGAGTAGGAAAACATGAACATGATGTAAATATCATAATATAAGCATGAGCTCTCAAGGTTTTCAAACCATTTATAATCTAGTAATAATCATAATCATAAGACAAAACTTATAAAACATAACTTGAATCAAAGAAACGTAATCATGACAATGCATAAATCATGAGAACAGTAGGAGATTCTTATAAGTGACATACCCCATATGAGCACACATGGAGCTCGATCTGTAAACCCCTAGTTGGGAGGGTGTTCGTACTTTTTCAAGGGTAGAACCATGAAGAAGGCGTGATATCACTCATAAAAAGCCCATACAGGAAAAAGGAAACAGTCTAAAGGGAGGTCCCATCATGGCTACGTTGGCACGTAGTTCTGAGACTCGGGGTATGTTAGGACTCCAGGTCTACTCGGTGTTAAATACTACTCCCAAAATATATATAGTGCTCATATCATAGTTGGAAAAACATACATGAGATTCATAGGCTAGTTTAAATCATGATAATCACAAGCATGCTTGAAATACGTGAACTAGGCCATGAAATAAGGCCCGTGAGTTGGTCATAATCATAAATTCATAAATCATGAAGAACCTGCATATTTGTGAAAACCCATATACTTGATATTCATAAATCCATGAATAGTATTTGAAGATAAATCATAACATGAATCATAAATCATAATTTAGTCCTAGTAAGATCAAAATAATAATAGAATCATAACTTGACTTTTCATGGAACCTTACATAATTGGGCATAGATTGATTTGAATTTGAAATGATAAAAATTATAATAAATTTAAATGTAAAATCTTCCAATAGATCTTAAAACAACATTTAGAACATGAAGGGAATTGACCCATAATCAAATCAAAGGAGATTTCGTAAATTTTGGTCTTAAAATCCCATAAGATCATCAAATTTAACTTCATACTTGAATTCATGAACGTAGAGAGGAATTGGGAATGAGAGTGAAGAGGAACTCTCATTCACAACCCTATATACCCGGTTAAATTTGATTTACAATCCCCTTTGAAATCCCAATGGAATTGGAGAAGGAATTGGGTAATTTCTCATGCTTGATCTCCAAGGAAGAACTCCAAACTTGCATGCATGGAATGGTAAAGGTTATGATTGGTTAAGCACCCTTTAAACCCTGCTAAATGAGTTTAAAAAGATTTAGTTTAGGACTTGGGAGCTTAGGAATTATGAAAATATCCTTAATGAAAAATCTAGAAATTTAACATTGCCAATGACCACGACTGATACCACGAGTCATACCTCCCTATCATGACTCGTGGTTACCATCCATTACTGCCTCTAATGAAACCTGCATTCTAGACTTTTCCACGGGTTGTCACATCAACCAACGGGTCATACCTTGGCACGTTAGTCCAGACCTTCACACCCACCATCTTACCATGACTCCCACTAACGATTCGTTACTCCTTTCCTTGACACATACCATGAGTCGTTCTGAGTCAAAATCTCAGATTATTAGGTTTTTCTCATTTTAATTTCCCGAGTCTAGTCTTAGGCACTTCTGGGGTATTACATCCTCTAACACTCTTAAAGAAGTTTGTAAGTTTAAGGGTTTCAAATTCACCAAATTCTAGGTCTCAATCTATCGCCAAAACAACATTCTATAATCACATTCACTCTAGAAAGTGTTAATTTTCCACTTTTAAGCCTAGAAATCAACACCCAATCATTCCCATAACCCTATTCCTAGTTTTCACAAACCTAAGGCTCTTAGTTAGGGATTTACCATTAGAGACTATCTTTGATTCTGGTGGTTAGAGAATCAAATGATGGAAAGAAAGAGTTAGAACTCATACCATAGGAAGGAGAAACTGATTAGCCCTTAGAAAATAGCCCTTCTGCTCTCAAAGTTCGTTCCTTAGAGTAATGGAGTGAAAAACCTCAAAATTCTAGCTTAAACTGGCTTTCTTCCTCAGGTCAACCGCTGTAGGGCGGTACTCTTTCGCTGCAGTGGTCCCGATATAGCGGATGATCATTCGCCACGGTCCTGCTGCCACATGGGATTTTGAATCATCCCATCAAGTCAATTAATAAAACACTCTTATTCCGAAAAAAAAAAAGCTAGACCAAGCAAAATTTTTAATGCTTACGCTAATGCCATCGAGGCTTTGTAACGATCAAATGGGTCATTACAATTCTATTCTATTTCAAAATAAAGAGATCACTTTATAAGTTTTATTTTTTTAAATTTCTGATGTACGTATATTAATATTTTTTGTATTTCTGATTGTAAAATATATAATGTATTTTTATTGTATGTACTAGTAATATTTTGAAAAAAGGAAGTGGAAATATATTTTAAAACTTTTTTCACTTGCATGTGCTATTTTTGAAATTTTATCGATTTGCAGATTTATAGTTTTTTCTCTTAATGAAAAAGTGAGAGGATAATGCATAAAAGCAAAGAGATATACACCATGATGACTTTTGAAGAAACAAAAGTTTTTTAATAGATGGTATCCTACTAAAATTATGAATGAATGATAGAGTAAAAAGCAGATGTTGGGGGAAGGAATATCATATTGTTTGATGAAGTTTTGACATAATAAGCCGCGTTTTGGGAGAATAAACCATCAGAAAAATTGCAACTTGGAATATATGGCGTGATATAAGGAATTACCTATCAAATAAAGATCTTATATTGAGATAAATACAAATTAAAAAAATTTAAGGATAATAATAAAATTAAATGTTCTGGTATATTTAGTAGATATATGTATTATTGATAAATATTCTTTATGTTTGGTAGGAATAATAAT
>JACEIK010005462.1:22149-70053 GCA_018107945.1 Datura stramonium | reverse complement strand
CTTTTTAGCAGGCAATAATGAGAATAATAATTCCCTAGAACATCTTAGACTAAATTTAAGAACTACCTTCGGATAGGCTTCGAGGGATGCCTAACACCTTCTCCTTGGAGTAAATGGTTTTCCTAATATTTTTCTAAAACATAGGTGGTGACTCTAAACCTTTTTAAACTTGTAGAAGAGTTGGATGTTTCAAACATATTTTGGCTAGTTTGAAATAAGGGTGCAACAATTATGAATTGGATATTGAATTTACTCCTGGAACTCTTTAAGCTTGAATAATGGTTTAGCAAGAATTATTTATGATATTTGAATTGTACTTGTTGACACTCACTTTATTGTTAATCATTGAAATATTGTATTAAGCTATGGATTATAAGTTTGAAATAAATTGGTCGAATAATCATGAAATTAGAAAAGACCTTGAAAAGGGCATTATTGTTTGGCTGGATATATACATATTGATGATACAATTATGAATACATCTATAGTAAGTTCCTTAATTGTGATACCTTATATTTGATTCATTCCTATGCGTTACTCCCGAACTTTCCGAGTTGTATATGTTAGTAGAAATGGATTATGAAGTTTAGATATTATGTTAGTGAATTGTTAGGAAGACCCTATGACAATGACAATTGATTATTAGCTGTTAGACATTACAGATTGAACGACTTGCAAACATGAGAACCTTTAAGTTGGTGAAAGAACTTCGTATCCGTAGAATCATGTGTTCAACTCTGTGCAAAGCTTACTTGTTCTTGTAATAAATTTATAAATCCAAATCTCATACGAATAAGTCTAGTGACACCTCCTAGAGCTTATATGGTCCTTATGTTATAGAACTCTCAGAGGTATGTTCACGACATGTATCAAAGTCTTATATCTCTTTACGATCTATGATTTAATCATATTCAGGTGAAGAGTTATATGTAATCATGTCTTTTATGTCAGTAAGGTATAATTATTGAGTTAAGGTGTCACTTTATGTTATGATATAAGCATTACAAAATAGGCCCCATTGACTGCATTTATGCATTACAGCTGACGTATTCCCAGTCAGAAGGCTTAGCCGCAATGATGCGATATCATGAGATTACCACTGATCGATATTATCAATTGGGTAGATATATATGATTACCATCTATAGGTTTTATCAATTAGGAATAAGCACTATCACTGGATCACGTATTGGTTGGGCAGTCATAGCTTCAAATGCATATACACATTTGCATTGGCATACAAAGGTGAGTTACCATTAAGTTGCAAGTTTCAGAGTTCCAATTTATCTCTGTCCTCCTACATTTCTCATCTCTAATTGAGTTATCTTTATTATTATTATTTCATGACTATTGCTTTATAAGCTTACATATCAATAAATATGATTTATATTGACGCCTCTTCACCTGAAGACGCTACATTTCTACTGCAATTGTAGATAGAGGTCTTGATCGCCCTCTAAGTAGGAGGTTGTCGAGTTCAACTATCGACTTGGTATTCTCCTTTCTTTTGGGAGCAATTGCCAAGACTCTAATTTTGCATGTTCTTGAGTTTATATGTATAGTTTGAAGAGTAGGCAGGGGCCTTGTCCCTGCCATTAGCATTACTACATTAGAGTCTCTATGGACTAGTTGTGGGTTTAACAGTTACAGTTTATGACCTCGCCATCCATTTGATTTATAATTGTGTTACAGCCTCGTCGGCTTGCTGATATTCTATTGTTCAGCTGCGGCCTTGCCTTTGTTATTGTTCTATTATTGTGACCTTTCCGATCCATGTTATTTTGTATTGTTCAGTAGCTTCAGTGACATAAAATATTGTTTTCTCTGGTTGGAGGCCCATTTCATAATATTTAGAGTTATAAAGCTCGGTTGGAGGTGAGTTTTTGTGCAATCTTCTCATTTTTGAAATGGGGTGGGTTTCTAATTCTTATTTTGGTATATACCAATGATTATACCTTTTATTTTCTATTATAACTAATGATACTGATTGGGAGATTGCGGTTTTGACCCCTAATGTGGAGTTTATGTAAATCAAGGAATTGAGGATTGATTCAGATTCGATTTGTGATGAAATTTGAGATTTGAGGTCATTATGTAGTGGGTAGACCAATTTTCTATCAATTTATATTTTTGGGATAAGGGCCACCATTTAAGTTGACTTTTAACATAGAGTTTTATATAGAAATATGGGTATTAATAGACTTGTTTGTAATGACACATTCGTTATAGAGCCTCGATGACATTGGCGCAAGGATTCAAAATTTTTCTTGGTCTAGCTTACTTTTGTTAGAATAAGATATTAGATTCAAAATCCCAGGTGGTAGGACCATGTGGCGAATGATCCTTTGCCATAGTGGGACCGCTGTAGAGGAAGAGACCCGCTGCAGCGGACAACACGAGGAAGAAAGTCAATTTAAGTCCGAATTTCAGGGTTTTTCACCCCATTATTATGAGGCATAAACTTTGAAAGCAGAAGGGTGATTTTCTAGCGGATAAGCAGTTCACCTTCCCCAAGGTATGAGTTCTAAACTCTTTCTTTCCCCTATTCGATTCCCCAACACATAGAGTCATAGATGGTCTTTAATGGTGAATTCCTAGCTAAGAACCCTAGATTTGTGGAAACTAGGCTAGGGTTATGGGAATGATTGGTTATTGATTCCTAGGCCTAAAATGATAAATTAATACTTTCTAGGGTGAAGGAGATTACAAAATGTTGTTTTGGTGATAGTTTGATACCTATAATTCGGTGAATTTGAAACCTTTAATCTGAAAAGCTACTTTAACAGGGAAAGAGGAGTAAAAACTCTATGAACATGTTCAAAGGATCGTTGTAGATTTGGTTTATGATAATTTAGCCTATGATTATTGAATTAGACCGTAAACAACAGGTAGAATGGAGTGGGTTGAGTTCCCAAACCCTTGAATCGAATAAGTAGCCTATTGATTGATTCCTTAATATCTTATTTCTAGACTATGAACGTTAGGAGGCATTGAGATAAGGCAAAGCTCCCGTAGAGTAGCTGCATATTCCAGTTTTGCGGTCCAGGTAGGTTATGGATTACCTTTGTGTTAGACTGTAATTAGTGAATCGTATACGTATGTACTATTAATATACAATTGATGAGGATAGAGGAATCATTACATATAATGACGTGATGCAAGATTTTTAATGACGTAACTATAAGACTGGAGGTGTAATTCTAAGTATGGGAATATGTGGGAAAGTGAATCCTAGTTGAGAATTAAATTATTGATAAAATACTCTTGATGTGATGTTCTTGACAATACGCTCTTGATAGTGGATCTTAAGGTGATATTCTCAATGACCTGTTTTGACAACATGTTATTGTGGTTGTTCTTGATTGTATATGTTTGGTGGTGTAATCTTGGATAAATGATTGTAATAGTATGAATAAATGGAAGAAGTGAGGTGATCAGACCTAGTTTGATTATATGAGCATAATGTTGTAATTTAATTGTTAGGAATGAAAATGTAAGGATGGTAGTATAATTAACTAGCATAAAATTAATCCGAGATAAGGAAGGAACGAGTATTTGTGAGAACCCATAGTAGGAAAGTTGTGTAGTTAAATTCAAATTGCGTTAAAATGATTATTGCACATTAACGAATTTTTCTCTGTGAATGAATATGTTAAAGGGACGATGATGGGCCCTAGTAAGTTGTCTTGAAATGGGGACTAATGTGAATAATATTGGAAGAAACTGATTATATGATAGATCCTTATAATAGAGGATATGAATGGTTGAACCGACGAATTATGAAGGTTATCTTGTTGTGTTTTATTATTATGATAGATCACGCGAGAATAGGCTAATTGATAGATAACTAGAAATATAGCAGGTTACGATTATGAGGAGCCAACTTTAACTGAGGATTTATATGAGTCATTAATTGCTAAATATGATTGTTTGGTCTTTGAACATTTACTATGATAGAGATAATGGTGATATAGTTATATCACAGTGAATGAACTTTGAGATGAATAAAAGTTATTTGGTGTTGTGAAATTTAAGTGCAATTGTAATAATCAATGTGTACTTATGAGGGGTTGTATGTGTACTAAATTAATAGCATGCTGAATTATGCTGATGATTGTTGATTGATATATCATTCTGAACTGTCCAATAAGTGGACTAAATGAAATGCACAATAAGTTATTTTGATGAATATTGGTTGATATATGACCATGATTTGTCATATGAGGGATTGACTGATAAGCATGTTTAATATATTGATGAAAGTTGGATAATAAGTTCTTATCATGAGATGCGAGGCTCATGTCCGAGGTGAACATCCAGACGAGCAGATTAGTATGTGTGTGAGTACTTGGATATGAGTGGCTTGTTCCTTAGGTGAGTATCTGGGCGAGTAGTATGGTATGAGTACACAGATAGGTATAATATGATGTTCATATGGATGGGTTTACAAGTAAGAGTACACAGGCAGGTATGATATGGTGTTCATACGACTTGGTGTATAGTACATGTATTTCTAGAGTCCTCCGCCCAGGAGGGAGATTCGAGCTTAAACAGAACATGGTGCAANCATACGACTTGGTGTATAGTACATGTATTTCTAGAGTCCTCCGCAGGTCATGATTGGTATGGTAAACATAATACCTTCTGGTATATGTGTACAGTGATGTGACAGAGGCGTGTGCTTGGCACATCACCGATGATATGAGTGTGACAGAGATCAGTACAAGTATGTAATGATATACATACGACCGTGAAATTGAGATTAGTACGGGTATGCGATGATATACATACGGCTGTGTGACAGAGTTCAATGATAGGTATGACACTGATATGTATACAGATATCCAATGAGATAAAATTAGTGATAACACGTCAAATTTCTGTGTGTTCAACGTGTATATGATCTGTTGCATATCTGTGTCTTACTTGTATTGTAAGACTTAGTGTTTTGATGAGTTCGTTCATGAATGAGTTAATAAATGTATTCAAAATTATCGAGTAAATGTGAATATGTGTTGTTACTGGGTTGATCCTGATTGTGAGAATATTTCGTGAAAAGGGGAGTTAAATAAATAATCGTGATAAGATGAAATGTGGTGAATTGTATATTTAATTGAGTGTAGATTTATACTGTTTGTTTGATGTTAGATCCTATGTATTTGATGAGGTGTTTAAAGAAGTAAGGTTGCCAGCGAAGTCGAGTTACTTCCTAGAGCAGTACTGCTGCAACAAGAGAATGCCTACTACTGCGGGACCGTGGCAGCAGTCAAATTATCACTGCAACGAGGCGCAAACAGTATGCAGGCCATCCCTTATGGCTAATCTGGATAGAGAAATATGAATGTATTGTTATATAATTGGGGTAAATGAAGGGAAAAAAACTAGCTTGATATATTGTTGAGTTGTTGTTTTACAAACTGAATTATTGATTGCATATTAATTTTATGTTGTTGCATGAACAAATTGTAGTTGGACGATGATGCCTACCAGTATGTGTGGTGTACTGATACTACCTTGCTACACCTTTTTGGGTGTAGGTTTTGGCAGGTGAATTGCGGTTTTATGATTGATGAGGTGATACTCAACTCCGGCTTTTGTATTTCCTTAGCAGGCGAAGCTGTATCTTTTTACTTGTTAGTATTCTAAATAGAGCTCTTGTGCCTGTCTATACTAGATCTTGGGAGAGTCAAGGTTTTTGGAAAGGATTTTATTGGTCTTTTAAAACATTATTGATTTGTGGAAATAAAGGAGATTTGTAAATGTTTTTATATGTTGTTCAAAAAGGGATTCTCCTATTGAGTTAGAGTCAGTGTAGGTGCCCGCATAACCTATCCATTTGGGTCGTGTCAAGTTGGTATTAGAGTGTCTTGGTTATCGGTCTCACAAGTACAAGAGCAATACCGAGTAGACTCCTGCGGATTGGTGTGTAGATGTCCATATATAATCTTTTGGAAGCTATAAGACATCTAGGAAGTTCTCACTTTATTCTATCCTATCGTGCTATCTGAGCGTATCGATTACCTGTGCTGAGTCCAATTAGTATCTGGAGGATTTCAATTGGTATCTCAATGGGCTCAACTGGTATCTATAAGATTCTAATTGGTATATCAATGGGCTCAATTGATATCTATAAGATTCTAATTGGCATTTGACGACGTAGTCATGTTGATATATGAATTAATGATGAAGTGTGAAATGTAGTAACAATGAAGTATAATAAGTCTGGCAAAGGGAGATCAATGTTGACTAGAGGGACCAATAACCCTATTTTATGTTCTACTCAGCGAGTTTCGCTAGAGCGAGGTGTGTCTTGCCGCAATAGACATGCTACAACAAGAAGTGGACTACCATAGCGGGTCCGCTACAATGAAAAGTGACCGCTGCAATGGACGACTACTAGATAGAATCCAACGCCCCATGTTCTGAAATTTTTTTCAATTATGTCAGGGGCGGTGAATCGATCATATATGTACATGAGAACTGCAATTTATATAAACATAGGGCCAAAACATGACCATTGTCATTCGAATGCCCCAATAGGCATCTATACACCAAAGATAGATGAAAATAGGAAATCATCCAACAATGAGAAAAATGGGAAATTATTCAACATTTGACCCTTTTAGAGTATGAAAGCATCTAAGCTAAAGGGGGATAGTGGGAGGGAAATACATTATGACCTCGACTATTTGGAGGCCTCATCATTGTTGTTACCAGAATTACTAATCTCCTCATCCTCGCCGCTACTGAGAAAGGAATACATTGGAGCATCTCATGGGGAATGTTGGGGAACCCTGGGCCCTAGAAGGAGGGTGCGGTTGATCGTCGTCATCCCCTTCCATATGCGGATGAAAAGTTAATCGGAATTATCTTTCCTTCTTCTCCTTCTCTAGATCCTCCCGGAGTTCAATGTGGACCTAGGCTAAGAAGGAAACCACTCCCTATAAAACCTCGGGGTCCATAGCAGCGACACTAGATGATGTACCTCCCTGGGGTGCTCTGAGCAACCCACCCAGTAACTCTAACATTGTTGTCAAATTAGCATCCATCGGCTAAAAGGGTCTAGTAGGCCTTGAGGAACAAACCTCATCCCTGTTAAGGCCATCACTGCCATTCTCTGAGTTAAATTTCCTCTTTTTCTTTCCTATTCCAAGCGCACCTTTCACCCTCAAAAGATTGAAGGGCGCATCAAACCCCAGCATACAATCTCTCACCTCCCAACGTACACCTGCCTATCGACAGAGCATAGTGATGGGAGAGGGGAACGACAGAGACCCTACTCTGGGCTTGAAAAAGTTGAAACCATCACCCCATCCAAACTCCACCATTTCTAGTGCTAAAACATTAGGGTTGGGGTGCAATCTTGAAAAATCAACTTAAAGCATAAGTGCCATTTCCTTAGATTTTCATCATCATAAAAAGTAAAACCAAGTTTGCAACAATCTTTAGTTAATTTCATATTTAAAGTTTTTAGTAGTTTAATTATCTAAACCATTCCCCATTTCAATTGTTTGATAACAGAGAGAAATAAAGAAGTAACCTTAAATGATTGAACTGAAAAGTCTCTAAGGAATTGGTAATTGGGACTTCCAGTCCTATATTATTTGATGACCATGTGCACTTGCATGTGCTTGGGAAACATCAATTTTTTAGCACCATTGTTGGACACTTGAATATTGTTTGACTGTTTGTAGGTTAGGATTTATTCCACTATTCTGTATTTTACGTTTGTTACTTTGTTTTTATGAAGTTTATAAGGTTGTGTGCTTAGTGTATGCCAAGGACAAGAAGTCAAGCATTAATTTTGGCTTCTTTTGATCCTGAAATTAAGAGAACCTTTCGAAGGTTAAATTTGGAGAATAACGAGCAGGCACATGGAAATAATCAGGAGAGGGTTCCAGTGTTGAACTTTTCTAGGTCAAACATGGAGAACACTTCTAAAGCAATCGTCAAGCTAGCTATCACAACAAACTTTGAGTTGAAGAAAGGGAGTGTGGGATTGGTCCAAAATACTTGCCAATATCAGGGTAAACCACACGAGGACCCCTATAGGCATCTGATGATGTTAGTGGAGCTGAGTGAGAATTTCCACTACCAGAACATGTCAGATGAATGTGTTAAACTAACATTATTTCTGTTCTCGCTGGTTGGTGAAACCATGGAGTGGATTCAAAATAAGCCAGCAGGTTCCATTACCATGAGGGAGGCTCTTTCCAACAAATTCATCTATAGGTTTTTCTCTTCAAGGAGAACCAAGGAGTTGAGAGGGAAGATCTCCGAGTTTGTGTAGAAAGATGGTGAAACCTTAGCTTAGGCGTGGGAACGTTAAAAGGGCTATTTAAGATATTTTCCGCACCACATGAAACCTAAAGAGATAATTGGGAACAACTTTATCGAGGGTCTAAAGGCCGACTTAAAGATCTTTCTTGACGCTACCGCACAAGGACAGATCTTGTCCATAAGCTATGATGAAATAGAAGCTCTTTTGAACCTCATGTCAGCGGGAAGTCAGGATTATTAGGACTCAGGTAAAGGATTCACAACAGCTAACGTGCTAGGGAAGCTTGAGGTAGATGGTGATGTGGTAATTAGAGCAGACATTAGCCAGCTGGTGAATATGATTAGCAAGCTTGTAACCACACTAGAAGGAAGCCAAGTAAAGTCGGTACATCAGGTTCAGACTCCATCACCTTCAGGGGAAGCATGTTGAGAAGTCCATGCATATTCAAGTTGCCCACTTAACCTTGAATTTGTATATTTTGTAGGACAACAAGGTCATGGTGGAGGTTTTAAAGGTAACAACTATAATCAGGGGTACTAGAATGCGGCTAATCCCTTATGGGGAGGGAATCAGAACTTCCAATGGCGCCAGAATACTTATCCAAGGCCTCAGGGCTATCAGCCATGTAGCTCTCTTAAGAAGACAATGAAGTAGTGGATGATTCAGCAAACTCAGGTGGTTAATGAGATGCAGAAGTCCATCCATGAGCTTGAGAGAAAGATGGGGCAATTGGCACTACAACAGACTAACATACCGCAAGGGGAACTTTCGAGTAACACCGAGAAAAACATCAAGGAAAATGTGAGCAAAATCTCTTTTTGTAGTCGTAAAGAGATGGGCGAGGTGATCCCTAGAGAAAAGAAGGTTGATGATGAGCACGTTATGAAGTCCAAGAGTGAAGTCGGTGATTCAAACAATTCACAACCAGATGTTGTAGTAGCTGGACCACCGCCCCCATTTCCACAAAGATTTAAGAAGCAAAAAAAGGACTCAGCCTGCCAAAAATTTCTTGATGTGTTGAAACAAGTATATGTTAACATACCATTGGTGGAGATTTTGCAAGAAGTTCAAAAATATTCTTAGTACCTAAAGAACATTGTGGCCAACAAGAAGAGGTAAACAGAGTTTGAAATTGTGTCTCTCACAAAAGAGTGTAGTTCTCGAGTTAAAAACAAAATTCCTAAAAAGCTTAAGGACCCCGGGAGCTTCACCTTTCTAGTGGTGATTGAAAATAAGGAAGTAGGTTTCGCATTGTGTGACATGGGTGCAAGAATTAATTTGACGCCTGCATCCCTGTTCAGAACATTGGGTTTAGATGAACCACGTCCTACCACAGTGACTTTGCATTTTGCAGACCGATCTCTTGCCTATCTTAATGGAATAATAGAGGACGTCCTGATAAAGGTGGGACCTTTCATCCTACGTGGTGGACTTCATAATCCTAGATTACGAAGCAGATGCACCATTTTCCTTCATTTTCGGGAGATGATTTTTAGCCATGGCCGACGTTGTCATACAGGAAAAGTCGGGCAAGATGTCTATTAGGATGGATGGTTACGACATAGTTTTCGAGGTGTCTAGAGCAGCAAGGATTCCTCCTCACTATGAGGACTTCACAGTTAAGACGACTTGATATTAGGCATATTTATACGACCAAATACCATATTTTCAATCATATGGGAGTCTAGTTCAGGATAATACTGATGTATTCATGCATGTTTTGAGTTAATTATGCTTGTGGACTAATAAATGCGATGTGACTATTTGCAGGTCGAAAAGACAAAAATTTCATCTTGATGTTGCAAATGACACTCGGAGTTGAAGTATGGGAATTTCAGAGAGCTTAAAAACTTATTTGGGACTTCACTCCCGTGTCACGATGGGGATTGTTCGCGTTTAACAACATGCCACAGTGCCTGGGTAGAAGAAGAAATTTATTGACTTTTGAAGGCATGAACTAGTGAAGGATCGCCTTGGGTCCGTGTCACGGAGCTTAAAATTTCAGAACTACCACAATTCCAGTGAAGGTCTGCGTTTGGTCCATTTCACGAAGGCAGAGTGACACGTTTAGCTCCGTGACACGGAGCATGGATTTCTATATTTCAATGTTTCCAGTGCACCTCTTCGATAGCTTCGTGTCATGGTGTGATTTCTCCGCGATGAGCTCCGTGCCATGGAGCTAGTTTATCAATGTGTAATATTTCATCTGTATAAATAGAAAACTTGGATTTTAATTTTTCATTATCTGAAATATTTGCAAGAATGTGGGAAATGACAGTTGAGTTGAAGAAAATTCTAGGGTACTTTCTCTTCTCTTTTTTTCTAAATTTCAATTGTTCCTATGTTAGAAACTTGTTCGGAGATGTTTAATCAACAAATGAGTGGCTAATTTACCTCATTTTGAGGTTAAGGCTATCTGCATGATTGTATAATTTTATTTTATTTTCAGGTGAATGTTCTTCTACCATGAATTGTTGTTCTTCTATTCCTACTTTTGGTATTTTAGTGTTTGGCCAACATTAAGACAAATTCGTAACCTTAATTTAACTCTAAATGGAGAATTATTAGGGTAGAACAATGAATAGAGGGATATTCTCTTATCTTTGTTGTAAATTGAAGGTATGATTCGTGTGCAAGATCGAAATATACCTACAATGCATATTCGGTTAACAAAGGGAATAAATTCTACTAGACCTAAGATAAGTTATTGCATCACAAGTTAATATGTGTAGTTGCAAGGTTCATAATTAGGAAATTGGCTAGAGGTTCGAAAG
Source organism: Datura stramonium (assembly GCA_018107945.1). Lineage (NCBI taxonomy): Eukaryota > Viridiplantae > Streptophyta > Magnoliopsida > Solanales > Solanaceae > Datura > Datura stramonium. The sequence continues at coordinate 58,999 of JACEIK010005462.1, read as the reverse complement.
ACCATAGTCAGACTTTAAGTCTTCCCAACCATCAACCCGATAGAGAAGGTAGCCGAAGAAAAATATAAGTTATACATGATTGCATCCCATGCCTCAGCCTTAGAATATTCTTTCTTATTGTTTTAAGCAACGTTCTTAGCTTCAGTTATTGTTATTTTCTATATTATTATTTATAAAACTCCTAATTCATTGTGTTACTTACACACTTGCGTAAATTAATTGTAAATACTAAAATAGAAAAAAAATCACTAAGTCATAGTCCCTGTGGGTTCAATATCTGGCTTGAAAGAGCCACCATATTACTTGTACGACCACGTGCACTTGTGTGGGTTTAGGAGACAACACGACGATAAAGCCTGGAGGGTGCAATCAGTTAGTTGAGCAGTGTGGGCTGAATGAGAGTTTATCAGATTGTCAGTTTGTTAAATGTTTCACTCGGATGAAGGAGTGAAAGTGACCTTAGTAATGCTACGATGTTAAATCAGGCGTTGTATGGGAGGCAACTCATGAATGTCGTGCCACGACTATAACTAAGGCGCTTGGTGGGAGACAACCCATCTTTATAACGATTTTTATATTTCTTCTTCATTTTATAGAGATCAACAGAGCATTGGAGAAAAAATAGATGGGACAATGAGCTGAAAAAGTTTAAGTCTGAGGTGAGATACTTGACGTGGTGCGCCAGGTGTTAAACTCCAGAAGAAAAAAATTTGTCAAGTTGGTGCTTCGGGTGGCACTCCATGCCAGCCCCAATCCTCGAAGAATTATTTTAAAGTATATGGGGCTATGGAGGGAGCGGCGCGCCAGGGGTGTTATAGTTGAAAACTTTTTCATCAAATGGGTCAATATTGACCCAAAGATCTTAAAATTATCAAAAACCCATGCCCCCCACCTTTATTTAAAGTCCCAACTTATCCTTTTTCATTAAAAAGTTGTAAAACAAATATCCAAAAAAAATTCTCTCTCCTCTTCCTCACTAACCCATAACTCCCTCCCCCTTTTCCCTCCATTGTTGTCTTCTCCAAGGTTTGGTGAAGTTCCTCTCTCAACTAAAGTAAGTATTTCTCTTTTCTCTTGTTTAGGTAATGTTAAAAGCACACTGCCACACCCTTCTTCCTCAAAATTAAAGACCCAAATCACCATTATTGGTGAAAAGCTTAAGTTTCACGTTGTGGGTTTCATGAGCTTTAATTTTGTAAATTTTTCCATGATAATGTGTTATCCTTGTTGGGTAAAATTATTTTTGATTGAATATAATGATTTGATGTTTTGGGGATGAATGGGGACGCTGAATTGAAATTCATGAATTTGGTGGATAGATGCATTGACTGAAGAGAGAGAAAGTACATAGTTTTCTTAAATTCTTGAATAGGAAGAATCTTGAGTTGTTGACAATTCATGTTAATTCATTATGGATGGTCATAAATTGATTGTTGGTTGTTGAATGAATTGAAAATAGCTACTTCCATGTATGAATTACTTGAATTAATAATTGAAGGAGGAAAGTAAGAGGGATGGCCAATGTGAGGCATTCAAAAAAATTTCATGAACTTGGTTGTAGTGTAGAGTTAGTGGATGAATTAGGATTGTTGAGATTGGATGACGGGGAAAGTCTTGAGTATCCTATTGGAAAAAGTCTCACAATTTCGCTAGCGAATTAAGTGTGGGGTCAAATTTTCACCTTTAACACTTAATTAGTTAGCCTATGCTATTCATGAACTAATGTTATAAAGTTCTTGATTTTTGATTGGAAGGTCTCATGGCATCAAAGGGAAAGGAAATGGTGAACGTTAACCCAAGCCCCAAGAGGCTCCAGAAAGGCACAAAGGGAGCTAGTTTATCAGCAGCCAAGGCTGCCCTGCTAGACGATTTGGAAAAAAGACTGTAGAGCCTCATGGATTTACATGGTTCAACACACAAAAGGAGGCTAAGTATGCTCCTGAAAATTGTATTGATGACGGAGGCATTGTTCTTGAGTTCCCAACCATTTGGGACAAGCTTCGTGAGTTGGGAGTTGGATACATCTTTGCGGAGCTGGAGGAGTGAAACCTCACATTGGTTAGGTAGTTTTATGCAAATTGGGACACATCATTTGGAGAAAGCACCAGAGTGAAGATAAAAGGTCAGGTGTTGCGGTTCCCTTACAAGAGCTTCAATGCTTTCCTTGGTACACTTGAGGTAGACCCTTCGGAGTACTTTATCTTGCTTGAGAAGCCTACTTACCACGACATCCGTCACACTCTATATGGTGCGCACTCATCTTCCTATTGGGAAAAGGAACACAAGGGTACTAACTCCACACTTGCGTTCTCCTACTTGAATAAGAAGTAAAAAGTTTGGGTAAAGTTAGTTTGTGCTGTGTTTCTCCCCAGGACACTCATGTTGGACATCATGAGGGAGTGGGTTGTGCTGGTATACATGCTTATTAAGGGATACCAATCAACTTTTGGTGTGGTTCTTGGGGAAAAATATGAGGAGATCGAGAGACAACTGTAGGTCAAAATATTATTGTGGCAGTCTCTTGACCTAGTTTTTCTGAGAGACAGGTATTGAGGAGGAGGAGGCAAACCTTCATTTAGCTCTAGCATAGCACCTGGCAGGCAAGATGATAAATGTTAAGAAGGTGAAGGAAACCATCACTTCCAAAGCACCACTACTCACTATACCTGATAATCAGGCTCGTGATGAAAGCTGGCAAGGTCGCATATTTGGGATATGTCAGCTCTCGCAGTGAGGTACCCACTCACAGAGAGTGACATGTTAACGTACCGAGGGACCCAATATTTGAGGATCCTTTGGATGATGATGAGGCCACAATGTTGTTAGATGGAGTTAATGATTAGGACATGGATTATGAGGATGATGCTACTATGGGCGCCATGTAGGTTGTTGGTGATGATGATGAGGATGAGGATCAAGACTACAATCCTGATGATGATGAAGATTGTGCTTAGCATCCTAGGAAGTTCTTTCTCTCTACCTATTTGTTATATTTGCTTGTGCACTGGGGACAGTGCACTGTTTTTTGTGTGGTGGAGGAAAAAGTTCTTGTTATTCTATCTTTGCTAAATTTGTAGCTGTAGCATGAGTTCTCAGTCCCCGTGGTAGTAGCTCTATGATTTTTTAGTCTTGGTTTGTAATGGCTAATATTGTACATGATGACTGGATGATGCCTTGTGATGTAGTCACTATTGTTCGTTTTGAGTAGTATGTTGTTTGCTTTATTTTAGAGTCCATTTTTTTTGTTTTTATCATCATAGAATAGTCACCCTTCCTTATGGTAGATGGATGAAGAATGTCTTAAGGGAAATTCGTCACTTTTTTTATTTTTTAGGATTGACTCATAGATCATTCACTTGTGTGCTTGTTGACATTTTCTACTCAGTGGCTATGTTAGAGTCAATAAAGTGGTCATCTTGAACGCATAAGTGAGAAATCCATGAGAGACACACATATCTCGTTAATTTGACTCAAAATAATTTTAAGGGATTAATAATAAAAAATATCATTCAATATGATTGTGTGAATGTGTAGTTGTAGGAAACTGACTAGATTCTTGATTTCCATGAAAGGTGAGCTAAATTGTCTTGTTTGTACATATTGTGGCATCTAGAACTTCCCTTAGTGTATGTAGGATAGCTAGTTGTTAGAGAGTTAGGAAATGATCAAGGTGTTTCTTTTTAAAAATCCATGCTTTTCCATATTTGTTTTACCTTCCTGAACATTATCCCTAGTTAACCCTCTTTGAGCCTTAAGTCTCATTTTTTTGTCTTATCCATGAAAGCAGCTTAATCCCTCTTTTTTGTGAGACCTCAGACTTATTAATCCAAAGTAGTCTTAGGCACTTTGAGACTTGAAAGTGAAGGTCCACAAAACTATAATGTTAAGGAAAAAAGAAAAAAATTGTGGTAAGAGGAGAAAAATAGGAAGAAGGGATGCCCACAAAATTTTTGTTAACTTTCTTCTTGGACAATGAAAGACAGAGATTCAATTGCAAAATCCTTATTGATTCTTTAAGCAGAGACTATCAGTCAAGTAGTGAAAAAGGGGCATGAGAGGAAAAGAAAAAGGGTGAGTTAGCTGAAAGGTGAACACACAAGAAAAAGGTGGTGGACAAGAAAAAAAATAAAAAATGTCTTAATAGTGCTTAGGGTAGTAGTCATTATAAAAGAAATATCATCCCTCCCCGTCCCTTGGACGACATTTAACAAAAATAGTTCTCGTTATCCGAATCTATTGAAACAACCAAGTAGTCTAAATGTACATTAAGGGCAAGCTTATGCTATGTGACATATGTGCATTCCATCATTTGAGTCTATGAGGGTGCCTTGATTTCTATGTTCCATGTGTTTGCATTGATAATCTGAGAGAGGAACATCAGTAAAAGTGAGGGGCACAAGATGTCTAAGTAGGTGTACTATTTTTTTGCATATTTCATGTGTGATCATGTTGGCCCTGTTTTGAAAAAACAGAGCCAGTTTTGGAGGTTGTGTAGTTTTGATTGTGAGAACTCTAGTTGTGCTGGGTGTGAATTGATGTATCTTAATGAACTACTTAATCATATGCTCTATGCATGCCGTTTGAGTGTTAATTGATAGAGATACCAAGTTTGGTGGTAAAAGATGAGTTTATGTAAGTAACTATGGATTATTCGAGGACGAACAATGATTTAAGTGTGGGGTGGTCATGTTGGGCATATTTCTATGACTAGTTGCCATATTTTTTGTCACACCCCGCCTTGGGAGGCATGACTGGCACCTGGTTCCCTACTAGGACCTGAACTACTGAGCTGATTGAGCCTAAGCACCTCTGATGCAGGGCTGACTCTAACTCTAGAATCAAGAAAACAATGGGCTATATAGAGGCTGTAAATACAACCCCCAGCCGAAAAGGCCTATAGCCACCTATGAAAATAAAGAGCTAACTAGAGACAAACAATCATAGGGAGTCCTATGCGGGCCGAAAAGGCAACCATGATATCTAGTTATAACTGGAAAGTAAAAGCAGATGCTAAACTGAACTATGACCAACAAGGACACCAATCAACAGCTAAATAGGGCCCCACACGGCCAACACACATAATCTAAAACACATATGGGCCCCACGGGACTGATATTATCTAACCACAGGGAAGTAACACAATCTGCAAGCCTCTAGGAGTAATAAGATGGTTGGGACAGGGCCACAACCTTCCCATACTGTACAAACAAAAGGAATAAACCTCTATCACACAAGCTCCGGAAGAAGGGAACTGACAGTTCTGTACGGCTGATTGGAACTACGAGGGACCTGCTCCTCATCTATCTACACCTGCAGGCAAGTAATACAGTGCCCCAGAAGAGGGCACCAGTACCACATGTACTGAATATGTAAGGCAGTAACTTTAAATAACTGAAAGTAAGGAAATAGAACTGAAAATGACTGAAGTAAAGGAACCGAACTAAAGATGACTTAAGTAGTGAAATTAGTGCTAAACATAATTGTAATAAGGAGGGTAGGGGTCATACCTGATAAACCAGGTGTCTTACTGTCTAACTATCAGTAACTAAAGCAAACATAAACCATACCTGGCCCACATCAGCCGGAAGGTACAATCAGCACAGAATAACCCACCTGGGCCCCCATTAGCACTAGTGGGTACACCTCAATCTATATACCCCTATCCAGGTCATACTGAGTCAACTACCATGTATAAGCATCCTGCCGATCCCCTGGGTCTGCAGCTGGGCCCTTTCAGCCCCTGACTGTAGTTGTGTTTGAGTTCGAAGGACTCCTGATATCTACACCTCGGGTGTAAATGCTCGGTGGGGGTGTGTATAAGGCCAACCACGGCATATGAGGATTTGGGTCCCCATCTTTGTTCCTTTCGGATGACATGTCGCTTAGTGACGTATCCTCGCCCCTGACGGGCGGCGACACATCTATTAACCCTAGGGTTGTCACAAAAAGTATACAGGTGTAATCCATCCCAAAACAATACAAATACGAGCCTTAACTGACAACAACAACTAGACATGATAACATACTCCTAACATGCTTTACTAGAATTCATACTTAACTACTATGCTGAAGAAACTAACTTGCTGAAAGAAAATGCCTTGACATACCTCGTTCGCTGTTTACCGATTAACTGGCGAGTTTCAGCTCGTGTTCAACTGCCCTTCTAAACTGTAATCATATTAACGGAAGAGTACGGCTACTTTATTACTATATTCGAAGAAAACAATTACTTATATATATATATACTGACTATACTTCAACTTATCGAAAGACGATAAAAAACTCATAATTTCTCGAGGATGTAGAAGGGAGAAATACTTACTTTAGGAACGTGATCGTATTGACACTAGTTTGGAACAATTTCATCAACTTAAGCTCAGCGGGACGATGATTTTCCGGGCGTATTTTACGAAAATAACTCCGCAGCGATGCTCTCTGCATCCTTATACTTCACTACTCGGAGTTAATTTAGATTTGGACGGCATTTAGCAAAGTAATCGGATGATTTTCAATAGTTTCCCTTCGTTCTTACCTCTACTAGCCGAGGATATATGAATAATGAAATAACATCTAAGTGTGAGGCCTTTATATACTTGAGGAGGCAAACAAGGCAACGTGGCACTCTGCCGGTCGCGCGAATTCTGCTCCGTTCCACTTTGGGTAACGCGGAGGGGGCTGCTCCATGCCACTTTGCCCCTCTGGGTAACTTGGTTCAGCCTCCTCCTATGAAATCCCGACTTTGCACTCGTTCGGCCTTTCCTCGGGCCCTTTTCTCGTACATATGGCACTCTAAAACTCTTAACCAACATATGAATAAGCCGACTAAATGTTAGAATATTACGGGGTGTAACATCCTCCCCCCTTAAGAACATTCATCCTCGAATGTTAACTTCTACTTGCAAGAACCTTAACCTTGCAATTACTTATTTTGGAAAAAATTTTGGCAGAGTCTTCCCTGTAATATGGACTATCCAAAAACCCTGAAACGCAGAAAAGTCTAATACAAGTACTTCACACAATACTATAGAGTTTAATTCACAATAGATTGAAGTCAATTATCTCACATATACATGTATATAATGCAACTTATGAAACAACAACAACAACATACCTCTAGCTGCACAATCTGACTAAGACTGAAATAACTAAGGATATATGGTTTTCATATCATCTTCTGCTTCCCAGGTCATCTCATCTCGGTTCTTATTCCGCCATAACACTTTAATGGAAGCAACATCTTTAGTTCTTAGTCTGCGGATCTGTCGATCTAGTATGGCTACTGGACCCTCTTCATAAGCTAACTTCTCAGTGATTTGGACGTCTTTGACTGGGACAATCCGGGAGGGATCTCCTATGCACTTCCTCAACATTGATACATGAAAAACTGGGTTAATGGATTCTAATTTTGGAGGTAAATCCAATTCATAAGCCACCTGGCCTATCCTTCGGTGAATCTGATAAGGCCCAATAAACCTCGGGTTGAGCTTTCCGTTCTTACAAAATCACGTCACACCCTTCATCGGTGAAACCTTTAGGAATACCCAGTCACCCACATTAAATTTCTAGGTTTCTTCGCTGCACATCAGCATAAGATTTCTAGCGACTCTGAGTAGTCAGCAGATGTTCCCTGATAAGCTTTACCTTCTGCTCTCACTGATGAATAATATCTGGCCCAATCAATGCTGATTCTCCTACCTCATACCAACCAGTTGGAGACCTGCACTTCTGCTCATATAACGCTTCATAAGGCGCCATCTGAATTGCTGAATGATAACTATTATTATAGGAAAATTCAATAAGCGGTAGATTTTCATCCCAGCTGACTCTAAAATCTAGCACACACGCCCGTAACATATCTTCGAGTGTCTTGATTGTACGTTCTGCCTACCCGCCTGTCTGAGGATGGAAGGCTGTGCTCAGGTTAACCTGCATCCCTAGGCCCCTCTGAAAATACTGCCAAAATTTAGTAGTAAACTGTGCCCCTCGGTCAAAGATAATTGACAACGAAACACCATGCAATAGGACTATTTCTCTAATACAGCTCAGCATAATCTTCGGCTAAAAAGGTAGCCCTTACTGGTAGAAAGTGAGCTGATTTTGTCAACCTGTCCACAATTACCCAGATAGAATCATATTTACGCCTGGTATGAGGTAACCCTACTATGAAATCCATATTAACTGCCTCCCATTTCCACATAGGCACAACTATATCTTGTGTCAGTCCGCCCGATTTCTGATGTTCAGCTTTTCACCTGTTGGCAATTGGGACATTGAGCTACAAATTCCGCTATCCCCTTTTTCATTCCCGACGACCAGTAAATCTCTTTTACGTCATGGTACATTTTTTTCGAACCTGGATGAAGGGAGTAACAGGCATAGAGTACCTCGCCCATAATTTGCTGGCGAAGCCTTGCCCCGTCTGGAACGCAGAGGCGATCCCTATATCTAAAAGCTTTGTCCTCGGTTACCTGGAAATCTGTCACTTCCCCTCGCTGGACCATATTTCTGAGCTGAACCAGGTTAGGATCTTCATACTTCTGTTCTTTAACTTCACACCACCAATGATGACACTGCGGTATTCTGAATTACCGTTCCATTATCTTCTGATTCTACTATACGAATGGCTAAACTGGCTAGCAGATGCAATTCTCGGGCCAATTCCTACCGCTCGGGATGTAAATATGCCAGGCTTTCTGTTACACCCCATAAATTCTTGACATGTATATGGCCTATTCGCATGTTGGTTAAGAGTTTTAGAATACCATACATGCTAGAAAAAGGCCCGGGGAAAGATCGGACAAGCGCCAAGTCGGCGACGTCACAAGGCAAAATGCGACTTATAAATCGCATTCTAGGAATGCGACCTTATAAATCGCATTCCATGAATGCGACTTATAGGTCCCAACTATATAAGCCCCTACACTTCAGTTTTAAAGTTACATTTCATATAATTTCCGGTAAGGTCGAGGGAAAACAGAGGGAGAGGAGGTTTCTTGATAATTTCCTTCCGATTACGCCGTCAAACACGGTCAAGCTGAATTAATCTCGAGATACCGAGGTATTAGCGGCAAGGAGCATTCCTACGGATTTAGTTTCGCAAGTTACTGAAGCAATCATGTTTCTCTTGAGCTAAGGTAAGTGGAATTGCTCCAAATTAGTGTCAATATACTCCTAGCCTTAAAATGAGTATTTCTCTCCCTTACGGACTTTCGAGAAATACTTGAGTTTCGACTTTTTCGATAAGCCAAAGTTTGGGCTATATATATCAGTGATTTCTTCAGGAATATTAGTGTATTTAGTTCTAATTGATATATATATATGAATGCGGTTGGGAGAAATAGCAAAAGTGCGGCCGAACTATGCCGGTTAGTCGGAAACTTGAAGCAAAGGTATGTAAGCTAATTTCCTTCGGCAAGTTAGTAATCCGGTACAATAAATAACGTGAGGTGTAAGAAGAAAGAATTTAGAAGTTGAGAATTGAGTCGAGTATGAGTTTACTTAGCGTGTTTTGAATTTATCAAGCATGTTTATAATGTTATGATATATATATATTCCAGAATAAAAGTGTAATGCTATATCAAACGAGTCAAATAATATCTTAGTTACAGTATAGCCGGACAGTCGGATAATATCTCGGATACGAGTATAGCCAGGCAGTCGAGATAACTTCTCAGATACGAGTATAGTTATATGAGAATGGTATAATGCGAAAAGAGTTCGAATGAGAAATCGGAATACGAGATAGTATTTTCGGTTTAACCATCTTGCTATATGTGATTATTGATTGTTGAGACTTGTTTGTGTTATGAGGTCACCCTTTGAGCGTCCTCGCTGCCCCTGGGTTAGTAACTGTGTCGACCCACCGTGAGGGTGGGGATACGTCACTCCAAGGAGTGGCATGCCGTCCCGCATTAGGACGAAGATGAGATGGAGCAGTCCCCATATCAGGCTGATCAGCATAGAAGTACGGTTTACCTGATGTGCGCTTGCGCCCAGGGAACAGATTACACATACAAACACAGTTACAGTACAGGAGTTCTCTACGCTTAGACACAGTTATTTATATAGAAGGCCATAGCCTGGGCGTAGACCTAGGGGGCGGTAGAGGTGCTCGTAGTTAGTAGACGAGTGGAGTGATTTATTTTTGGATGGTTTTGACCCGGGTAGGGGTATTAGATTGTTTGTTGGTTGGCACCTTTCGGCTTATGGGGTCTGGTATTGGTCCTTGCTTGCTATATATATGTATACATGTTATATATTAGCTAATAGATAGCAAATCGCCATGTCGGCGGTATGATCCATACTCTCAATACAAGGAATGCACATTTGAATTCTACTCGATTCAGGCAGTTTGAGATATCTTCTACTGTTCATAGTTTCTAGTTATGTTGTTTATATTCAGTTATGATCAGTTTTCTTTGCATACTCGGTACCAGTGGAACTGATGGCCGTTTGGGGCGCTGCATTACTCTAGAGGTACTCATAGATGAGAGCCGATCCCTCGTGATTCCGGCCCGGCTCATAGAGTCATCGGCTCTGTCATCGAGCGATATTTAGAGGTGTAGTTCATTTTCTTTTGTTGTATAGTACAGGTAGGTAGGGGACCTGTCCCGGCCATCTTATCGAGTATTCATAGAGGCTTGCAGATTTTGTATATATATATATATCTCCACAGTGGCTAGTTATGCTTTGATGCGTGATAGGCGTGGACATTTAGTGTTATTGGTGTGTTAGTCGTGTAGGAGCCGTATTCGTTATTAGTAGTGACCTTACTGTCACATAGATATTCAGTATTCATTATATTGAGTTAGAGATAACTAAGACAGCATGGTGGCCTTGTCGGCGCATAGGTTTCCCTATATGAGTGTGACTATGGTTGGCGTGTTACGGGACGGTGGCTATAGGCCCGGTCGGCTGGAGAGCTATTTACAGCCGTTAATAGCCCGTTGATTGATGAATCTGAGTTAGAGCCAGCCAGGCACCAGATGTGCTTAGGCTCGGTAGTCTACTTGACCCGAGTCCTAATAGGGCCCAGTGCCCGATCATACCCCAAGGCGGGGCGTGAAAAACTTGGTATCGGAACAGGTCGTGTCCTAGGGGAGTGCATAAGCCGTGTTAAGTAGAGTCTTGTCTATGGATGTGTTGTGCACCACATACTATAGATAGGAGGCTGCAAGGCATGACAAGATGGTTACTCTTTCTTCTCATTCGGTCGTGCTATAGAGCGGTATAGTATAGGGTTGAGTCCTAAAACTTACCATATTCTTTGAATACGAGATACTAGTGAGACCAGCGATATCTATCGGGGAAGAAGATAGATATAGCAACAGGAGAGGCACCAGCCAGTTACAAGGTAATTATAGCAGCAGGAGAGTATGAGGAACCTCTCAATGTGATACCTTTATGTTACCATCCCCGGTATATGTCGATAACTTGAGAATAGGAAGTCTAAGCATAACGTATAAATGAAGTTGATTTATTTGTTTAGATATATAAGATATGATTAAGATAATAGACAATATTAGATTATCAGATAAGTGTGAGAAAGATAGGGAAATGTAGGATTCCCACCTCCATCCTTTCAGATGTGGTATAGTTCCATGTTTCCGTTTTGTTGCGGTAAGAAAAATTCATTCTTACCCCTTAGTTTTGATCCCGAGTACAATAAAGGGCATAAGAATTGAGCGAGGTTGCCCAAAGCAAGCAGTAAGTGAAGATAGTTGGTTGATTCCAAAAAGTGTGAGAAAGCGTAAAGAGCAAATGCAGCCTACTAGCTTACCCAAGGTGGGCATAGAAGATCCGTCGGTGATGGGCTTCCGGTAATAGTCAAGTTCGAGTCGAGGAAAAGGCCAAATACGCATAACACGCTATCGACGAGGTATTCTGCAAGATAATAGTTATAACCTTAGATGTGATATCGAAAGACAGGAGATTAAATGAATAAGATGGGTCCATTGCAAGTCAGAAGAAGTATAGGTTGGAACTTGATGGTAACCTTATTGACAATGAAGGCGAGATACCTTGAACCCCAGGCTCGGTTTAAGGAAGATGAGGGTGAAGAGCATGAATAACATATTTTGAGAAATCAAATCACCTCAGTTGGTAGAACATCGTGTATTAAGGACTAAACCTCAGACTGACAGCTAAGGAAACGGTAAGATTGTAGTTTAAATGTTGCAGTACGTCCGCCTAATGAGAAGGTAAGAGGGTACCAACCCAAAGACTCTAATCTAGTGTGGCCCAGATACAAGGTCCAACGAGACAGTCATGGGCAGCAATATAATGCCAAGGCCACAAGGTTCAAATGTTGACCCCACATTGTAAGAGTGGCGAAAGTTTCAAATAGCAGATCATACTAAAGTGCATGTGTGTGTTGCTTTCCAGAATGGTACGAAAATCCAATGAAATGGTACCAGTGGACCGGGAGATATCATTAAAGCTTTGTAGAAGCCTTTATATCATGTGCAATATGAAATTGATAAAGTATGTAGAGATTACGTATTACTATAATTCAATATGTATTGTACGTAGTTTTGATATAAATATATATACAGATATCAGATATGCTGTGATAGCTGGCCATGGGGGTTACAGTCACAAAGATTCTGGTTAGTTGTTAGGAAATTTATACGAGATCAAATGCTGAGGACCCCTCACCAAAAAAGGGGCAGGTTAAGTGTGATTCATATGAAGCCATAGAGAAACTTACTCGGTTCTCAGTTTATTGAGTTAACGGACTTATATGCTCGTTGCCAGATCTAGGCTTCGAAGCTTCATACAGTTAGTAGCCTAGGTCGAGGAGGGTTGGTGATACGGGCGCGATTAGACGGTCCTAACGACCAGGGTTTGCTTTATGTTGAGAAGCATCCCTAAGATCAGTAACATTATCGCATGTGCCAGAACTAGAATTAGATACCGAATAGGCATACTTCGAGTTAGCAATACCAGAACTTTTCCAGTATGATAGCGGTCGTACATCGTTTCCAGCCTTATAGGTGAGAGTCGGCCTTAGTCAACGTACGCGATTATTATGTGGAACACCCTGCAAGTCAGCCAACCGTCCTAATCATACAAAACCGTAGTACCCCAAGAAAAGGGTCCACATCGGTAGTCGTGACAGTTAGTACCCCGAGTTGGTTCTCGAAAGATATTCAAATACAAAGTCATCAGGAGAGAGGCCGATCTTTACGGGATTGCTCCTAAGACAATTTCCCCCAGAACAACAGTATAGATCCGAGTGGATACGAACCCAGGCATAAGTGGTAGTACTTTGCTAGCAGAGTATTTACAAAGACAAAGGAGATCGGTAGGTTCCCTATGAAGATCCGAGGACGGATCTCCGAGTAAGTCGGACTAAACACAACTCTACAATTGTTCAATTAGGAAGAAGCGAGTTAGTTGTCCACAACCCGTAGTTATACATGATTACAGATGTCCGAGTAGGACATTTGGGAAATATCGTTAGACTCTTTGCTGACATTAGGGTCATTCAATCCAGCTATTCAGTTATACAGAGTTATTGACTAGATTATTAGAGATCATGATCATAATCAAGATCCTCACGATGAATATGGGCATATGGTGTGCAGACGATCGTTGAGTTATCCCGGCAACAGTAGCCTTGAGGCCGAAGGCCGAGATAGCTCTAGCTATGCAGTGGAGTGGCGCGATTTCTCCGGCATAATAAACGGTATGACCATCAATTATATGCCAAGTTCTCTAAATGTGAATAATGCAGTATCCAATCAAGAAGAAAAATGTAGTAACGCATATAGCCATAAATCTATAGGGAGTTTGGCATACTTGTAGCCGAACGACGGGGAATTAACGGAGAAATACACCAATTAGTCAGTTTAGCCGTTAGGTATTAATAGAAACGGAGGACAGAGCGTAATTCAGAACAACGTAGTGTCATCATTAGTTGTGGAGGTAAAAGAGCGGCAATGAAGATCGACTGGTTCCAGTTTAAGGATAGAATTCAGCAAGGAAAAGCGCCAGATTTTCAGGTAATTGAGATGAAGTCTTTCGCGATGTAAGGAGCCGCCTGTATTCCGAATATTTCGGGGGCTCCGCGGCAGTTATAGTGAGTACATTACGCCGCTATTCTCTCCACCCGGGAGCGACGAAAAGGCCTTACTATGATATCAAGGAGATTACTGGTAGCCAGGTATGAAAGGGAAATAACCGAATTTGCTTGTTGAGTGTTCTTGCCAACAAGTAAAAGCGAGAACACCGAAGCCGGGGAGGATTGACTCGGGACATAGTTGTGCCTCTCTGGAATGGGAAGCAATAATCATGGACTTTGTAGCGGGGATTACCGTACCGAGGCATAGACATGATTCCATTTAGGTAATAGTTGACAGACTGACAGTCGCCCATTTCCTTCCGGTGAAAGCTACTTTCTCTTGCCAATTCATGGCCCGAATTGTATCGAGAGAAATAGTTAGATTACATAGTGTTGTAGTATCTATTATCTACGGCAGAGGAGCACAATTTACAGCTAGATTTGTGATCATTTAAGAGAGGTCACAGAACGCAGATTAATTTGACACGACATTTCCACCCTCAGGCAATGGATGGGCAGTAGAGCATATTGACGCTGAGGAACAGCCTCTCTGGCGAGTGTGTAAATTTAAGAGGTAGCTGGGCGAAATATTACTATTAATTTTGCTTATAATGTGTAGCTATCCTCAGCTTCCAGATGGCGCCCTTTGAGGCTTGTATAGGCAAAATACACGAATCACGGTTGGCTGGTTTGAAGTGGGAGAGTCGACGCGGGTGGGCCGGACAACATTCAACGGTCGAGAGGAGAAGGTAAAGCTTATCGGGGAAAACGCAGCCTCTCACCCGACTGCACGAGCCGCCGGAAATCATATGTTGATGTGCGGCGCAGAGGACCCTGGAATTTGATGTGAATATTTGTGTTTTACGAAGGTATCTCCGATGAAATGGGTGATGATATTCGGTAAAGGAGTAGCTCAGTTCAAGGTTCGTTGGGCCTTATAGTTCGTTGAAGAATAGGCCAAGTGGCATATGAGTTAGACTTGCCTCAAGAATTAGAATCCCGTTCTCCAGTGTTTCATGTATCTATGCTAAGGAAGTCTCGGAGACCCATCTAAACTGATCCTAGTCAGGATGTCGAGGTTACGAAAGAGGCGCCTATGAAGAGGTTTCTAGTAGCTATCTTAGGTGAGATGGATTCGTAGATTGAGAACCAAAGTGTGCCGTCTGTCAAGGTACTGTAGCCTTTGACAGGAACCGAGAGGAGATGACTTGGGAGGTGAGGAAGATAGGAAAACCAAATATCCTCATATTTCAAGCCTAGTCGGTCCAAGAGGTATGTTAGTATTGTTATTTTATGCGGTGCCTTATAGTATATGTATAAATGAGATAATCGATTCCAATCTTTCATGTGATGAATACTATAGTATTGTTTGGAGTACCTATATTGGATTTTCTACATTTCAAGTTTGGGATAGTCATGTGGAAACTCTTTGCCAAAATTTTCTAGAAATAAGTTGAGTAAGTTAGGAATTCCTATAAAATTGAAGTTTACATTCGAGGACGAATGTTCTTAGAGGGAAATGTTACACCCCGTAAATTCTTGACATGTGAGATTGCCCTATTCGCATGTTGGTTAGAGTTTTAGAATGCCATACTTGCTAGAAAAAGGCCGGGAAAGGATCGGACACGCCAAGTCGGCGCGTCGCAAGAGCAAAAATGCGACTTATAAATCGCATTCCAGAATGCGACTTATAAATCACACTCCATGAATGTGACTTATATGTCGAACTATCAGCCCCTCCACTTTGGTTTTTTTAAAGTTACATTTCTGTAATTTCCTAGTAAGGTCGAGGGAAACGAGAGGGAGGCAGAGGTTTCTTGATAATTTCCTTCCGATTACGCCATCAAACACGGTCCAAACTCGAATTAGTCTCAGATACCGAGGTATTATGCAGCAAAGGAGCATTCCTACGGATTTAGTTTCATGAAATTCTGCCGGCAAATGTCGTAACTTTCTTTTGGGCTAAGGTAAGTACAAATGCTCCAAATTAGTGTCTATATACTCCTAGCCTTAAAATGAGTATTTCTCCCTTGGGAACTTTAGAGAAATAGCGAGTTTTTGACCCTTTTTCGATAAGCCAAATTGGGCTATATATATATCAAAAGTGATGTTTTCTTCCGGAATAATGTGTATTTAGTTCTAATTGATATATATATGAATGCGGTTAGGAGAAATAGCAAAAATCTTGAGTCGAACTACGCCGGTTAGTCGGAAACTTTAGGCGAAGGTATGTAAAGCTAATTAATTCGGCAAGTTAGTAATCCAGTACAATAAATAGCATGAGGTGTAGAAGAAAGAATTCAAAAGTTGAGAATTGAGTCAAGTATGAGTTTAGCAAGCGTGTTTGAATTTGCAAGCATGTTTATAAATATTTATGATATATATATATAATCAGAATAAAAGTTAGCAAAAATATGAGACAGTCGAGATAATATCTCAGTTACAGTATAGCCAGACAGTCAGATAATATCTCAGATACAGTATAGTTCAGTATGAGAATCGGTATAATGCAGAAAGGTTTAGAATGAAGTAGGATTACAGATAGTATTTTCGGTTTAAACATGCTTCCTGTATGTGTTATTAGGTGTTGAGACTTGTTTGTGTTATGAGGCACCCTTTGACGTCTCGCCACCCCTGGGTTATTATTGTGTCGACCCACCATGAGGTGGGGATACGTCACTCAAGTGGCCTGCCGTCCGCAGTAGGACAAAGATGGGATGGAGCATTCCCGTATCGGGTGTCTGACATAGAAGTCACAGTTTACCACTGTTGTGCGCTTGCGCCGAGACCGATTACAGATACAAACACGATTACAGTTTACAGTTTACAGTACAGGAGTCCTCCAGGCTCAGACATAGTCATTTATATCAGAGGCCATAGCCCGAGCTGGAGACCCAGGGGGCTAGTATAGGTGCTCGTAGTTAGTAGACGAGTGGAGCGATTTATTTTTGGATGGTTTTGACACCAATTTAGGGGTATATAGATTGTTTGTTGGTTTTGCCTTCCGACTTATGGGGGCTGGATATTTGTCCTTTCTTACTATATATATGCATATACATATAACATATTAGCTAATAGACAGCGAATCGCCACATCGCAGGTATGCTCCTGCCTTATCTTGAATGCAAGGAAAGCCTATTTAAAATTCTCCAGTTCGAGCAGTTTCAGATATTTCTTACTCTTCAGAGTTTCTAGTTATTTGTTTATATTCAGTTGCCAGTCAGTTTGCTTTGCATACTCAGTACGATGTACTGACGCCCGTTTGGGGCGGCATAGCTTATTCTGCGGTACTCATAGAAAGGCGATCCTGAGTGATTCCGGCCAGCTCATAGAGTCGCCAGTTCTGTCTCCAGGAGCTTGATATTAGATGTAGTTCATTTCTTTTGTTGTATAGTACGGTGGTTTGGGCCCTGTCCCGACCATACTATCAAACATTATAGAGGCTTGCAGATATTGTATATATATATCTCCACAACAGTTGGTGTGCAGTCGTGTGAGACGTGCGTATTCACCAAACATTTGGTATTTGTTGATTGTGTTGGCCGTGTGGGCGTATTTAATTAGTAGTGGTGACCTTGCCGGTTACATAGATATTCAGTATTCATTATATTGAGTTACACATAACTAGACAGCATGGTGGCCTGGGCTGCATAGGTTTCCCTAGTGTGACTCTAGTTAGGCGATATTACGGGACGGTGGCTATAGGCCCATTCGGCCGGAGGGTGTATTTACGACCGTTATAGCCCGTTGATTCATGAATCTTAGTTAGAGCCAGCCAGGCACCAATAATGCTTAGGCTTGGTAGTATAGCAGCCCAGGTCCCCTATTAGGGCACAGGTGCCAGTCATACCCCAAGGCGGGCGTGACACTCGGATTTCGGCTAAAGGAATCTATTACAACATTGTCTCTCCACTGGATGATATAAAATATTCACATAATAATCCTTGCAGCTCTAACAGTGATGTTGCCGCAGATTCAACTCTTCTGGGTGAAAATATACCGTAGTCTTTTGTAGTCAATGAAAATATCTATGCGGACGCGATACGGGTAGTGTCTCTATATATTCAAGCATTGAATCGCCGCGGCTAACTCCGGGAGTCATGGGTAGGGTAGTTCTTCTCATGCTTCCTCGGCTTCCTGGAGACCATGGCAATCACCACCATCTTGCGTCAAAAGCACGTCTAACTTTATGTTGGCATCACAGCCAGGAGCTGGCAGCCCTCTGTTCCTTCTAGCAACACTACTTAGAGTGTGATGTGTCTGTCTTCGGTTCACAGCTCTTCTCACATGCCTCGGTCAATGAATTTCTTTTATGCACGCCAGTTTGGTTAAAGGTGCGCTCTGATGGAAAATCCTTCCTGAACATACATGTGCGGGCTAACCCAAAACTACTTACCTCGGTCGGAATGGTAGGTCTAGGCCATGTTTCACTGCCTCTATCTTATGCATATCTACTTGTATACGGCATCGACACAATATGGCCCAAGAAGGCTCACCGGAATTCGGCCAAAATTTCACATTTAGAAAATTTTGCATATAGTGACGATCTGAGAATTTGGAGCACTTCTCGTAAAGTAGTCAGTGATCTGCCTCTGAGATGGAATACATAAGAATATCATCGATAAATACTATCACAAACAAGTCCAAGTATGGTCTGAAAACGTTGTTCATAAGGTCAGCAGACAGACAGCATTTGGGGTATCGGTCGAAGGACATGACTAGAAATTCAAAGTAGCCGTATCTGGTCCCTGAAGGAAGTCTTTGGAATATCTCTTTCTGAAATCGAACATGATGATATCCTTATCTTGATCAATCTTTAGAAAATACCTCGCTCCTGTAGCTTATCAAAACGGTCTTCTAATGCAGGAAGTAGGTACTTATTCTTGATGACTGACTTGTGTCGGCTTCGATAATCTACACACATGCGGAGGGAGCCGTCCTTCTTCCTCAAAAACCAGCGCACCCCATGGTGAGGTACTCGGCCGGATAAAGCCCTTGTCTAGCAAATCCTCAATTGTTCCTTTAGTTCTCTAAGTTCCAGCGGGAGCCATTCAATATGGAGGAATAGATATAAGTGAGTGCACAGTAATAAATTGATTACAAAATCAATTTCCCTTTGAGAATACCGGGAAGCTCATTTGGAAATACGTCAGGAAATTCAGTAACCACTGGAATAGAATGAAGGGTCAGGAGGCTCACGCACGAACACCCGAACTCTAACAATATGATAAATACACCCTTTTGCTATCAATTTTTCTCACCCGAATGGAAATAAGCCCTCTTTTGGCATTCTCTATACTACTTTCCCCTCCCCGTCTTGCACTCCCACTGAAAGTAGGTGGAAAATATTGGTCAAGTTAACATCGGCATAGCATGGAGTTAGCAATCCATACCCCATAATGGCATCAAAATCAAGTTCTAGTTGTCAAGTCTGTCGTAGTTTGATGATTGGAAACCTCTCTCACTGTACACACGATAGACCATACGGCCTATAATGGAGTCACCAACGGGTCTAGACACTGAGAAGGTGTGAAGCAATTTCGATATAATGTTTAAACTTTCGAGCCACTAACGGGTGTAACATAGGACAAAGTAGATCACAGATCTATCAACACATAAACGAGATGAGAGAAAATGTTCAGCATACCTTTCACAACATCTGGTGACAACTATGGCTCTTGTAGCGGTAGTGCATAAGTACGAGTTGAGCCCGGCTTTTTGCGGCCCAGGCCCCCAGTCTTCCTCGGCCTACGACGGCTGAGCGGGCCTACGCCCTTCCGAGGTTGTTGGAGCTCGTGATCCTGCAGAGCTATCACCTTCGATCTACAGAGTCCTTTGAACCCTAGGTGGACAATTCCTCTCGGTGACCCTCCTATCCACAAATGTAGCATGCTTGGAACCATGCACGCATGCTTGGTCAGCATCGATTGCAAATAGGGAAAAGTGGTGGCCCAGCAAACCACTCTGCTCTACTCCCCTCTGCTTTGCTGTGAACCTACTACTCGTGAACCTTATGGGATCTAGGCTGCCCTCGGCGGCTCTAAACCTTCTCCTGAGTCGCTGTGGTGGAGGCGGGGGTCTGAGCGGCCTATCGATAGCAGTGGCCTAGGTCCTCCCCAAGACTCCTCACGCTAATTCACAATTACTGTCCCTGTAGTATTGCTCACGACTTGTCCTCTAATCTCCTGTTTCCAGCATAATACCTCGATATTCTGACCAAAAGCCTGCACATGGAGCGATATCCATATCCTCTCGCAGTGTGCATTTTGTGATGCGGAGTCTCAACATATTGAGTTGACCCTATAATAAGGTGTACCACAGTGGCATTGTGTCTAAGCTAGCACATATCGAGCGAACGAATCAAACCGCATGACATAATCCCGAACACTCGTAGCCCCTTCTCCAAGTGTAGGAACTGATCCAACTCGGAGCACAATCGGAATCTCCCATGATAGTAATGATCAAGAAAGCCTCTAAGAAGTTGGGCCAGAGTCGGAGAAACCTCACTCCCCTTGGGACCTCTCCCAACTCTCATAGCACAATACGACGATGTCCCACATGCTTGAATACCGCTAACTCAACCGACTCCGTAGGTATAGCATGCATCACCCTTAAAATCCTCTACATCGGGTCACAAGAAGTATTGAGGTCCTCGGTGATTTGTCCACCTTAATTACAGGGGACTTAAGGTGCTAGGAACTCTCAAACCCTTGAGCTACCGAGTCCCTCCTAGGATTACTGGCTGGCATGGATGGCACTGGGCGAGTGGCGAGCAGCCCCATCATGCAGGACTAGCATAACCACCGCGCTCCTGACCTCCTGATCGGATGGTACAGGTATAGAAACTGCCAGGCAGTGCCGTCCCAAGCAGCTCGACGTGAGTGGAGACTACTAGGAGGCCGAGATGATACCTCCGTATCGTCCTCATATAAGGCCGGTCGACCGAGGCTAAGGAACCCTGTTGGTACCCTCTCCCGCTACTACATCTAGCCTCTTGCCTGTCGTAGGGTGTCGCTGGTCTGACATTTCTTTGAAAACAAAATAAAACACAATAGCTTAGGGACTCAACCTATACTATACCACTACATAGCATATTGAATAAAGTATGAGTAACCATCATGTCATGCCTTGCAGCCTCCTTCCGACAGTATGTGGTGCACAACACATCCATAGATTAGATTCTACTTAGCACGGCTTGCAGAATCCCTGGGATATGACCTGCTTTGATATCATATTTGTCATGCCCCGCCTCGGGAGGCATGACTTGCACTGATGCCCTACTAGGACACAGGCTGGGTGGCGAGCCTAAAGCACCTGCAGTGCGGGGTTGACTCTAAGCTGTAGAATCAAGAAAACAACAGGCTATATAACGCTATAAATACAACCCCTGCCGACAAGTCATATAGCCACCTGTTAAAATAAAAAGCTAACCATAGAAAAACAATCATAGGGAGTCTTATGCGGGGTGACAAGGCCACCATGATATCTGATTATAAGCTGGAAAGTAAAATCAGATGCTGAACTGAACTATGACCGAAAAGGCCACTAATTAACAGCTAAACAGAGATTTACGACCAACACACATAATCTAAAACACATAAAGGCCCCACAGGACTGATATTATCTAACCACGGGAAGTAACACAATCTTGCAAGCCTCACAGGAGTAATAAGATGGTTTGGGACGGGGCCCCAACCTTCCCATGCTGTACAAACAAAAGGAATAAACCTCTATCACTTAAGCTCCGGAAGAGGAACTGACAGTTCTGTACGGCTGATTGGAACTATGAGGACCTGCTCCTCATCTATCTACACCTGCGAGCCAGAAGTAATGATTGCCCCGAGGAAGAGGGCACCAATACCACATGTACTGAATATGCAAGGCGGTAACTTTAAATAAGCGAAAGTAAGGAAATAGAACTAAAAATAGGCGAAGTAGGAACCGGACTAAGATGACTGAAGTAGTGAAATTAGGGCTGAACATAACTGTAATAAGGAGGGTAGGGTCTTCCTGACAAGTAAGGCATCTTATTGTCTAACTATAAGTAACTAAAGCAAACATAAACCATACAGCCCATCGAGTTGGAAGAGACAATCGGCAAGGAATAACCCACAGGCTACATTAGCACTAGTGAGTACACCTCAATCTATATACTATCTAGGTTATACTGAGTCAACTACAAGCTATAAGCGTCCTGCCGTCCCCATGGGTCTGCAGCTGGGCCCTTTCAGCCCCCGACTATAGTTGTGTCTGAAGTCGAAGGACTCTGATATCTACACCTCGGGCGTAAACGCTCGGCGGGGTATGTATAAGGCCAACCCCACGGCATATGAGATCTGGATCCCCATCCTTCGTCCCTTGCGGAAAGGCATGCCGCCGTAGAGCGGCGTATCCTCGCCTATGGTGGCGCGACACAGCTATTAGCCACAGGTGGTCACAAAACTATACGAGTGTAACCATCCCAAAAAATACAAAATCACGATCCTCAACAAACAACAACAAGTAGACATGATAACATGCTTCCTAACATGCTTTACTGGAATTCATCTTCAGACTATTATGCTGAAAAACTAACTTGCCAAAATGCCTTAACATACCTTGTTCGCTGTTTACCCGATTAGCTGGAAAGTTTCGGCTCGTGCTCAAGCTGCCCTTCTCATTGTAATCATATTAACGGAAAATCGACTACTTTATTACTATATTCGAAGAAAGCAGCTTATATGTATATATACTGACTATACTTAAACTTATCGAAAGATGATCAAAAACTCATAATTTGTCGAGAATCTAGAAGGGAGAAATACTTACTTTAGGCATGTGATCATATAAAAAATAGTTTGGAACAACTCCATCAAAAGCTCGGCGGGGCGATGATTTCTTGGGCATATTTTATGAAAATAACTCTGCAACGATGCTCTGCAGCCTTATCTTCACTACCGTAGTTAATTTAGATTTGGACGGCGTTTAGCGTCGTAATCAGATGATTTTAAATAGTTTCCCTTGTTCTATCTCTGCTGGACGAGGATATGAATGTGAATTAACATCTCTAAGTGCAGGCTATACGAGAGCAGCAGACAAGGCACGTGGCACTCTGCCGGTCGCGTTAGTGCGCTCCCTGCCACTTTGGGTAACGCGAGGGGGCTGCTCTGTGCCCTTGCCCCTCTGGGCCTTTGTTTAGCCTCCTCATGAAATCCCAAATTTTCACTTGTTCCGGCCTTTCCCGAGCCCTTTCTCATTACATATGACACTCTAAAACTCTTAGCAACATATGAATAGGCCGAATAAATGTTAGAAACTTACGGGGTGTAACATTTTTGTCCATATTTTGCCACCATTTGGGTTCACATAATCCTTAGAATGCATAGATTCATATGTTTGTGTGTTTTATAATTTAAAAAATGATTTGAGATGTTTTGAGCAAGAAACCAAGGAAAAAAGACCCGAATTAGCCCAAGGAGTCAAGATGAGAGGAAGTGCGCGAGAAGAAGGACCTGGGGCTATGGGCATTTGGCGCCAGTGCCGAGGTTCTAAACTATAGTGAAATATGCACCAAAGCTGGGGATATAGTTGGCGCTGGGCGCTAGGTCCCAAACATCAGAAGATGTTTCATTCAACACCTTGGCGAGATGAGAGGCACCCTAGAGCCTTCCAGTCTTAGAGAAATTTCCCAAAATTCTAATGCTATAGATTGGGCTAGGTGCGAGAGTTCCTAGAGCAAAGAAATTTGACTAACACTCAGGGGCTATGAGTGGCGTAGGGCACTTAGATGATCCAAATGTGTTGAAATATGGCTAACTCCTTGGTGCTATAGATGGGATTAGTCCTTTCGGCATAAATTTGAGAGGAAACTTGAGCCCAATTTGGGGCTATGGAGGTGGTAGCGCTAGGCCTATTCCAGAAGCGAAATTTTTGCTGATTTTAAAGCTAAGTACTTGAGGCGAAGTGTCACTTGAAGGCTCAAATAAAATATAGCCTCTAGATCATTTGTTAGGATTCTTTGGATCACTTTTACATACATATTTCATTCGTTGATGGTTGTAATGTAGCTTTGAAGGAGAGACAAGTTTCTACTTAGGTTTCTTCATTTCTTCTTTATTTGATGATGATTAAGTCTTTGTTTTTTTTTCTCTTGTCTATGAATGGCCAAACTCATACTCTAGGGTTTTGTCCATGGTGGATAGTTGAACTCTGAAAGACTAATTTATGCTAGCTTTGATTCTTCTTTAATGGTTGTTTATATTTACATGTTATAATTGCTTATTCAATAGTCGATCAACTTGTAAATAAATCTGTGGCTTTTCGGTTGAACTTGGAAAGGGAAATAGAAAGGGTTAAACGTAAATATAAAACAGGAATCCAAAGACCCTTGAACCCATTGGTGAGAGGATGAAGTTGTTATTTAGTATAAGGAAATTTCCTTCAACCCTATTTAGTTGAAATCAAGAAGGCATAACCATCGTTTTATGTTTCTGCTACAACCATAGGGATATAGATATTAGGGTTTATGAGATATTTTGGATGCTTGGGAAGTGGAAAGGAATGAGATAGTAACTTGCAATTACAGAAACCGATAGGAAGCATCGTTATAGCGTAATCACGTCTTGAAACTCAACTTGGCTTGACTGATCTTATTACCTTGATTTTCATCGTCATCTAAAGTAAAACCAAGTTTGCAATGATCTTTAGTTAATTTCATATTTAAATTTTTTAGTGGTTTAATTATCTAAACCATTCCCTATTTCAGTTGTTTGATATAGTAGCGAAATAAAGAAGTAACGTTAAATGATTGGGCGAAAAGTCTCTAAAGATTGATAATCGGAACTTCTAGTCCTTTATTAGTTGGCAACCACGTGCCCTTGAATGTTTTTGGGCGACATTAGTTTGCTATGCAGGGTAGCCATTGGTCCATTAGGTACCCTCCATGAACAGCGAGTACAATCGGAGTAACCAAATAGTTTTTCGAATTTCAGGGCTTGTCTTATTTCTTCAGCTCCATCTTAGAGATCGGAGATTGAAGGTTTGTCACAGTGTAGAGAGTATGGTCACATCCGCAGATGGTGTCTCATATTTGGATAGGTTGGGAAGATTGTTCCCTTTTCCGGCTCCTTGAGCTTCGGCCCCTATCGGAAGAGGAGGGACTGCATTCAGTAGGGATGCCCCCCCAGTTAAGGAGGGGCAGTCAGCTAGTGGTTAGAGGTGGCACCCAGGTTTGGTAGAGGAGGTGCTTAGACCGGAAGGGTGGTATTTAGTCGTAGAGTGGTTACATAGCCCAACAAGGGCGGTTCTCGGGCGGGTAATCAACCTCACTTCCTATGTATTCACGGGTGGGCCTGAGTCAGAGCTTTTAACATTTTTATCACAGGTGAATTTTGTGTCCGACAAAATGGCTATGGCTTTGTTTGATGCGGTTTCTACTTTTTCCTATACATTTTCTTGATTTGCTTGAGTTGGACTGCTTGTATTATACTTAATACTCTTATCCATGTGTCTACTACTATTGAGGATTTTGTGGTGGTGGACAGGGTATGTCGTGATTGCATCATTGACTTTATGGGGTTTGATACTCTGGTAGATTTGGTGATCTTGGAAATTGTAGATTTTGATGCTTGATTACGAGGGGATAGTTGCTTATCTCCTTAGCATGCCATCTGGATTGCCATTCTAAGAACGTCACTATATCAGGCCCAGAGTCATCCGGGTTAAGTGAAGGAATTGTGGCCCTGCTCTAAGAAAATCATTCTTATGTTCATTCCCGTAAATTCACTGGAGCAGGGGTGTTCAACGTATCTGCTTCTATTCGAGATACCGGTTCCAAGGGTCCTTCCATAGAGTCGGTCTCGGTATTTTGTGAAGTTTTAGAGGTGTATCCCGCGGATCTTCCTGGCATGCCACCGAACCGCGATATTGATTTCTATATATATTTAGAGCTAGGGACTAGACCCATTTCGATTCGCCATAGAGAATGGCACATTTGAATTGAGAAAACTCAAGGAGCAATTACGAGAATTGCTTATAAAAGAGGGTTTTATCAGCCCAAATGTCTCTCCATGGGGTGCTGCGGTATTGTTTGTGAAAAAGGACGGTAGTATGTGGATGTGCATTTATTACCGCCAGTTGAATAAGGAAACCATCCGAAATAAATATCTTTTCCCTTGAATAGATGACTTGTTTGATCGATTCTGAGGAGCAGCGGTGTTCTCCATGATTGACCTAAGTCGAGTTATCATCAGCTGAATATTAGTGCTGAGATATCCCCAAGACATCTTCCCGGACTAGGTATGGACATTGAGTTCCTAGTCATGTTTTGAACTCACTAATGCTCCAACAATGTTCATGAGCTTGATGAATGGTATCTTTAAACCTTATCTTGTTCGTTTATAATCGTGTTCATTGATGATATCTTGGTATAATCTATGACTAAGTAGGAACATGAAGAATAATTTGAGGATGTATTGGGGCTACTGAAGAGGAAACGATTTATGCGCCAAGTTCACCAAATGTAATTTTAGTGATTGTTATCTCTTTTAGGGCATGTTGTCTCCAAGGAAGGAATTAAGGTGGATCTAAAGAAGGTCGAGGCGGTTTGAAATTGGGCTAGACTTACTACGGTGATCAAGATTCAGAGTTTGGTGGGGCTGGCTAGTTACTACCGTTTGTTGGTGAAGGGATTTGCATCCATTACCTTGTTATTGACAAAGTTGACTCAAAAAGATGTGCCTTTCTAATGGTCTAAGGAATTTGAAGAGCTTTAAAAGATCAAAGAGCACTAACCATGGTGCCAATCCTGGCCCTACTGGTGGAAGGAAAAGATTTTGCAGTCTATTATGATGCCTCACAATTTGAATTGGGTGTTGTGTTAATGCGGGAAGGAAGGTTATCACTTATGAATCAAGGTAGTTAAGGTGCATGAGAAGAATTACCCCACATGACCTTAAGTTAGCAGCAATGATGTTCGCCTAAAAATCTGGGAACTTATACCTATGAGGACTGTTGCGAGGTATTCACAAATCATCACAGCTTTTGCAATATCGTTCTCCCGAGGAAGACCTCAACTTGAAACATAGGAGATGGATGAGTTGCTTAAAGATTATGATGTGGCTTGATCTTGAATAACCTAGTGAAGGAAAATGTGGTGGCCGATGCCTTAGCCAGAAGGCTAGGAGTATGGACAACTTAGCTTGTTTGGAGGCTTTACTTAGTGACCGATGGATAGAGAAGTCTAGACACGGGCGGGCCGGCTTGATGAGACTTTTATCGAGCCGGTTTGAGGATGCGAAGGGCGAGAAAGATTTGAGACAACGTTGTGCAGGAGGCTAAGGAAGTAGTGCTAGATAAGGAAGGTCTTGAGGATAAAGAGGCAGGTGTGTGTTCGTGGTGTGATCAATTAAAGCCATCATGTAGTAGCTCGCTCAGGTACTCTATCCATCAGAGATTTACTAAAATGTACCATGACCTAAAGATACATTATTGGTGGGGCAGAATGAAGAGGACATTGTTGATTATGTTGCCCGGTGCTTAGGCGTCGGCGGGTAGAAGTACGAGCACCGAAGCACAGGCGAGTACTTCAAGGTGTTGCACTCGGCGCGTGCAGGTCACATGTTCGTACAAGTAATACGGTGACTCTTATGAGCGAGATGTCGAACCCACAGAGACTAGTCTTTTAGTAAATTTACAAATTGAAGTGTTAATTCAAATTCAAAAGTGTTCGTTTTTCATGATTTGTAATTTGTTACTAAATAAGTCTTGATCCCAAAATGATTCGAAAAACAATAATTAGAAGAATCAAGGGTTAAAAAGGTAAAACAATCATGGAATGCTACATTCATTAATTTAAGTATAATTTCATTGTTGTCTCACAAAACAATTTGCAATGTGTGCATGGTGCACAGGCCTCTAAACACAGATGAAATAGCCTCAAAACTACATCGTGTAGCGGGGATTTGACAGCAGTTCATGAGAAATTATCTACGTGGAGTGGTTCACGAGTTTTATGCCCTTGGTTATGGACTTTCGAACCTCAAAAATATTTAACCCGTAATTAACTTTACAACTACTTCTATGGCTTGATGATGTGACAATTTAATCCTAAGTGTCTAATATCGTCCATCTATTAACCAAGTAAGGAGAATTAGGTAATTTCTATCCTAACCGCGAATCAAATCTTAAAGACTTGAACTTACTTCTTGCATTCCAAGTTCCAACCTAGGTTTTTTTTTTCCTTTTAGTTTTGCTAAGCTTAACACATGCATTTCAATGGTGATTAAGTATATAAAATGATAAACAAATAAGAATGCATGACAAAAAACCATGAAAACTTGAACCAACTATTTAATTGAACAATTACAATCATGTTTTGTAGCCTCAACCCTAAAAGAAGTGTTTTAGCCACTCATGTTCATACAAGAAGTCAAAAATATGTTTGAAGTCATGTCATTACAAGAAGAAAAGAAAACATAAAGAGAAAAGACCTAGATAGAGTTTTTCCATTCTCCCATTGCTTCTCTGCATTTTTCTAATTTAAAAATCGTGATGTCACTTAATAAAATGACTAAATGTCCTATTTATAGATTGCAAATTTTGGTCGTTGAAGGACCACCTACGATTTCCACATTTCTCAGTGCGGGAAAAACCTCCCATGGTATTGAGGTATTTCATAAAAGTTCTAGAATTTTGTTTGCTGGCACAAATTGTGCACCTGGTCGGGCGTGGCACAGACACAGGTGATGTGCTGTGAGTTTACAAAACTTTCGACGCTTAAAACGAAGAAAATAGCATGAACTTAGGTATGTTTATATGGATATGAGAGACTTTTACTTTATTTTCGGGAAAATAGGTATTTGGAGCAAAAATGTGCAAAAAGATGCATAAAGTGCAGAAAATCAGCTAAGTACAAATCTCAATACGAGTCATACCTTGATTGTACGAGTTACTGAGAATCTAGTGAAATAAGAGGAAATCAAATACGACCCTCAAAACAAGCCACACCGAATTTTACGGACGTAATTTGAGTCATGAAAATTGTCGGGAAATTTACTGGAGCAGTATCTTGGTACGAGTGGAACCTACAGTTCGTAACTGTTACACCTCATAAGTTTCTATCATTTAATGGAAACGTGCATGCATATGTTGAGAGCATTACAACGCATGCGGGAAAAGGCATGGGGATGAATACGAATGTGGCATCGAGTGAGGAGACGGGGCCAGGGCCAGGCGCCTTGGTGTCCATGCCGTGCCAGCTAGTTTTGCTATGGCCGATGCCAGGCACCCTTATGCGCGCCACTATGGCCGGCGCGCGGCCTGCCTGGCGCGATAGGTGGCGCACCTTGCCCATCACCTCAATGTGCATATATAGTGAAGCGTGAAGTTGAGAATTCATTTTGCAATAGGTCCTAAGCCAGAACATAGAACAAACCGAATTTCGCCTAATTTTCTTCAAATTAAGCCATCAAACTCCGTCAAAATGAAAATTCATGCTGCGTATTGTCATTACAGGCCTACGAGGAGCATCTCTATGGAGTTATTTCTTGAAAATTCGCTCGGTGTATCGGAATCCCGTCAAGTAAAAGTTCTCAAAAGTACTTCAAGTTTTAGTCCTAAGCGGACACAGACGAGAGGCAAGCATTTATCCCTTTTGAACTCTCAATAAATTGTGAGTTTTTGGCTGAATTAAATGGAGTTGTATTTTAATTATTAATATAGAAAGATATTGTGTTTTGTCGAAGTCTCAGTATTGAAAATAGCCCTAATCTCTCAGCGTAAGGGCTACAATTGAACGGAATCTCTAGCTAAAATGTGGAACTAATTAGATAAATGAGAATCGACATTCGAGGTATGTTAAGGCTTATCCCTTCGGCATGTTATTCTCGTCGTATAATGATACGACCTATGTTCTTGAACAGAGATAACGATCCTACATGTTGTAATTAGATACTGCTAGTAGATAAGGATCACGTATGTTGTGATTAGCTTCTATTTGTAGGTTATGATTATATATATATTGTGGTTCATTGCTAAAAGACATTTTTGAGAGTATATTGCAGTATCTCTTGTCGGAAAGAATATGGCCAAGCGTCATAGAAACTCCTCGATTCTTCTGTCACCATTTGCTTAAGGATTCATGTGTCTTGCTATCATGCTAAGGCCTTTGAAGTTTATGGTTGGCTATTTGGCCTGATTTGGTAAGATGGGCGGTATCGGGAAGCAGCCGGGTAATGTAACTTTCAATTCGATGTCTGTATTGTCAATAAGAGCCACCCCGAGGCCCGTTGGCATAATAACGCCTCCAGGGCCAGGAATTTCAATAGGATGGTCACACCTTAGAGTCAGCGGAACAAGGGTTGTCTAGTGAAATGGCGACGAGGCACCATCTAGTTAGCTACTACTAGTGATGGTTAGTTTCAATCGACTTAGTGCTTTCCATACAGGTCGTCCAAGATGTCATCCTAGTTGTACAAGTCAAATAGACTCGTGGGTACCCTAAGAAGGGAACTTTATCAGTGGTTGAATGCGGGGCCAACGCCCCATCCTTCTCTTATAAGATACTCAAGTACAGGTTGCCGTTAGTGGCTAAGTCCAGATAGATTTACCTACGATTATAGGAATCGCCCAATGAAAATATATGAAATCTTAACAGACCAAGTTGAGTCTAAGGGACTAGAACCATGTTAGAAAAATATTACCTTCAGTCTAAGAATTGTGTAAGCTATCGTAGAGTTAGGACTGGCTACTTAGGAGCACGTTCGTTTTGTAGTAGCCCCACAGTTGTCCTCAATGGAGGAACTACATAGTTGGTCACCTGTGACCTTATGGATAGCTTATGAGTTACCCTTGCCTCGAATGACATTGAGACTATTGCTTAGGTCACTTGGACCTCGACCTTTTCTGTCTAAGTCGACGGAGGTTGTGATCACTACTAGAACCCTCTAGCTATGTGAAGACACACAGACTATGCATGTTGGCAGCTATATGGACCAGTTCAGGGGCGTGTAAGAGTAGCGACCAAGTTAGGCCTAAGGAGCCCAGGATGGATCATATTCGATTCACGAGGGAGACGGAGCGGCTCATATTTGAATTACGAGCCGAGATGGCTCACATTCGATTATAAGAGCCCGGACGACTCATACTCCAGTCGCCAAGGCCCAAACAGCCACTCATTTACAGGAGGCCAGATGGCTCATACTCAGTTACAGAGCCCAAACGACTCATACTCGGTTATAGGAGCCTAGAAGGCTCTATACTCACTTACGGGAGCGGATGGTTCATATATAATTACTTGGAGCCCATATGGCTCGGATATAGTTAAGGAGCCCAGATGGTTTAGAAATAGTTGTAGGAGCCCAGATGGCTCTGGCATAGTCTTTAGAGACCAAGTATATTCAGTTACAGTTACTTACCCAAGTTTAAGAAATTTACCAATAGTGAGTAGACGGGCGGTTTGCACCTAGCGAGGCTTATGGGGGCCCCGGGTGAGTTATTGCATTGCGTTTATAGGGAGCCACGTTAGCTTCTTTTGTATACTTCCTCTCTAGCTACATTCTATGAATGTATAGTTTTACAATTTCAGCTCTTATACATGTATTGATTTACTAGATGCAGGTTATGGATAAGAAGCTTATGAGTTATCTTAACCTCCTCTTGTTACTTACTTCAGTCTTTATCATGTTCTATTCAGCTATTTATCTTTTGCCTTACATGTCAAATTTTCTTTACTAACGCCCAATTATGGGGGTTGCATACTTATCTGCAAGTTTAGACAGATAGGATTCAGGACCTCCGTGAGCGCAGCTATTCCAAAGTCGGCATATCGGCAGCTCTGGTTCATTCGAGTTGCCCGGGTTGCAAGAGATTACCTGTATTTTATTTGAATCTGTCCCGACCAATATTATTCCTCTTAGAGGCTTGCAGACTACAATCTTCAGTTAGTGGTTCATTGTTGGCCGTGTGGGGCCTAATATAACTGCATGTTTAGAAAACATGGTGGTCTTGTCGGCCCGTATAGATCCACTTTTAGTGTTGTGTTGGCTGGATCAGCTGCTTTCTTTTAAAGTTTGTTGTGTGCTTGTATGTCGGCTGAGCTATATTTGTCGAGATATAGCAGTTTGTTTCTTGATTTTTGAGTCGCTGAAGCTAAGCACCAGAGATATATATTCCCAGCCAGGTCCATACAGATACCGTGTGGCATAGGTGCCAATCATGCCTCCCAAAGGTGCGGCGTGGCGGTAACAACACTTACGACCTTACCATGAGTTGTGAAAAACTTCACAAGATGTCAAGTTCTTATGGCCAAGCCACCCAGATGGATTGTACGACTCGTAGGACCATGGTACGAGTCATACTAGCCCTGCCAACACGTAGACAAATCTACAGCAGCCAAGGGATGTAAGTGAGGCAGGTACGACCCGTACAATCCTATTATGGGTTGTACGATTAGTCATGAGTCAAACCGGCGCCAGATATGGAATATTCCCTGTTATCTTAGGAAAAGGTTTCTAATGTTTGTATAAATACCATTTATGTTTTTAGCGAGAAGCGAAGAAGGTAGGAGACATGTGAAAAATATTATTTGTGAATTTTTATCAAGTGTTGGAGAGCAATTCTTAGGATCAACACTTGATTTTATCAATTGTTCTTGAATTGTTCATTGATATTCCAAAAGCAGGTTTTCTTCAATTATTATTGTAAGTATTTAATTATGTGTTTGTCATGAGCGTAAGAAATATAATCTTACAATCATGAGAAGCTAAAAACTCCACATCTAGGGTTATAGGATCCATGGTGGGTTAATGAAATAGAGATTCTGAAAAGTGATTCAAATCAATGTTAATGTTTGTATTGTATTCACTTCATCTTTAAACATTTCTTAACGATGTACAACATTAGGACTTGCCCGAATTCTTTACTTGGTTGAACCTAGAGAAGTAGAGATTAGGAAAAGAGAATTACAACAAAATCATGATTATTATGATCATTGTATTAACTTGAAATTTTTGTGGTCACATGATAGTTAAATTTAGAAATAAAATTGGTAACGGTTAGAAAGAAATCGCTCATGAAACTTGACTCGGTGATTGAGTATAGTCATCTAATAGGGACAACGAACCAGTCGTATGGATGAACCCTAGTTATTGGTTATACAAGTAAGCATTGGGATTGTTCATGTGTGTATACACGAAGTAGTTATGAACCTGGGAATACCTACCCTAGTTATTTGCAAATCTTGAAATCAACCATAATTATAATCTTGCTTTAATATTGTTTTCTTTGAAACGCCCCCAATTTGAAGATAAGTTGCAAAAGTTTAAGTACCAGCATTAGTCTAGATCTTACCTTATTCCCTATGAGTTCGCCTCCAACCTCTTTGTTGGGTTATTTATTATTGTGTCGATTCATACTTTTGAGTGTGATTCTAGCATTATCAAAAGTGGCGCTGTTTCCAGGGAATATGACTAAGATTAGATTAATTGCTTGTATTTAACTTGTGATTGTTATTTCTTTGAGTTACATTTTCTTTTTTTGGTTTGGATATCCACAAGTTGTCGCTTGTGAATTCCAAGTACTAGTCGGAGTGGAAAACCCCCTTTGATTCCTTTGGATCACGAATAAAATAACACTGCGAAGAATAGAGAACCAAGAATAGAGAGATGCCTATATAGCAGAAGAAGCAATGCAAGCCAAACTAGCTGTTATGCTACACTTCAGGATGTGAAGGATGTTCGAGATGAGTATTGTTTTCAACGTGGTCATCATGGATGGGGGGAAACGGGCGAGATATGCCCCTCAATTCTTCGATGAAATTTGGCCATACATTAGTGAAGTTGGGTCAGCAGAGCTGTTAATACCACCACAATTGCCTTTTAGGGCAAAATTATACATCAATAGCACCATGATCCAATTATTGAACATGAAGGGGGCATGTTTAGTGGTAACACGGTGATGATGCCAACCTGCACATTAGACTTTATTAGAATATGCATGGCGTACAAGTCACCCGTAGTCAGCCAGGATGCTATGAGGCTAAGACTCTTCCCCATTTCTCTTTCTAGGAGGCCATTTCATGGTTTTCAGGAGTTCCCAACGACTCCGTACCAACTAGAGGAGCTCAATAAAGCTTTTTAGAGATTCTTTCCACCCTCAGGGATCTTTTGCAGCAGGATGAAATTTATAATTTCCAACAACTGAAGACTGAGGCACTTCATGAGAGACCTAGTTGAGGTTCAATAGGATGTTAACCAAGTGCCCGAACCACAAAATTCCTGATGATAGTTTGTTGGAGATTTCTATAGATCCTTGAACAACAATACTAAAGTACATAGTAGACCCAGTGGCGGGAGGAGCACTAATGAGCCACACCTTGGAGCAAGCTATCACTATTCTAGATAGAGGTACCAAGAAACAGAGCATGGAACACCCTAGAAGAAAAGCAGCGGATTTGGTACATATGCTATTGGTTTGACTACAGGACCAATGAAGGAATATGACCAGGTATTGTCTCATATGCGCATATCGTTAGACTTGCTCATGAAGCATATCTATAACACCCCGAAATTTTTATTGGTAATTATTTGATGTTTTATGCTAGCTTACAGAAAGTACAGGTTGTATATTGGTCGTAGGTGTCAAGGAAATGTGTACGATAAAAAGAAAAAAAGAGTATGTGAACTTCATAAGTAAGGATCAACTTTAAACGGCCATATCTCCAATATATAATGAATTATGAGCCCCTGACCTATAAAATTTTGGTCTTTTAGTCTAGTTTTCAGAACATCAACCTATTGTCAATTGGAGTTCATAGTAAAAGTTATCGGCATTTTGCACGAACCATCACAGTGGTGGCGGGCATGACGCCCTCGCGCCTCCACCGCCCTACCCTATTTATTTAAGTTGTTTGCTGCTCAAATCATATCATTCTATCAAATTTGAGCTTCTAATTAGGGACACTTCTCTCTGTATTTTACAGCCAAAAACTAAGATAAATGAAGGCAAATCATCTAACAAAAATTGAAGCCAAGTGAAGAAGATCATTGCAAAGTTGAAGAGACCCATCGGTGAGTCTTGTTGCTTCGTTTTTGAAGAATGTTTATGATGTTTTTTCTTCGTTTTCGAATACTTAGATGAATATATACTACCTTTTGTTAATGGTTGGATTCAAGGGAGGGGTAAGGATTCTATCATGCAAACACCAAAAATCTTAGCTAAAAGCTTGAAAATTAAAAGCTAGGCTAGGTTGTTTTTTTCATGTGTGTTTGTTGAAGTTTCTGCCACTCTTTGGCCTGTGAAGATGCTGTGTTTGCAATCATGTTAAGATTCCTAGATATTCAATATTAGTAGGAGTGGAAGACAAGAAAAGGTTACCATTTCTAGCTATTAAACTTGCAAGAATTTTCTTAGCTAAAGCTAGAAGTTGAAGTTGGTTTTGTTGCTCCAGTTTTTGTGTGTTTCTGGGTGAAGTTTTTGCCCATTTTTAGAGGTTGATACAGCTGTGTTTTGCTGGGAATATACTCCTTTTATTGTGAGAATAATCACAAGAAAATCTAGGTAAGTTCACCATTTTATTTTTCCTTAAAAACTGGAAACAAGTTAAAACAAAGTAATTAAATGTTGTTTTGTGATCTTGGGAAGAATTACATGCCCAAGTGATACTCAAATGCTTCATTTCGTCTTGTTTACCCATCGATATTTGTGCATTCTCATGTAATTTGTAGTGAAAATGTGAATTTATACTATCCAACATGATTAGCGTTGTTTTGCAGGAAAAATGTATTTTTAGGAAGCTAAGATGCATGTGGGAGAAATCAGGAATGGACTCGAAAACGAACATTGGAAAAGGCTAAGGAGATGCGGCAAATAAAGGGGCTCGCGATGGAGCCATGGCACGTGTAAGCCCAGCGTTGCACGCTGTGGCACGTTGGGCATAATTACCTGGAGGACCGGATTCCAGTAAGGGTCCGTGTTTGTGCCGTGTGGCCAAGCCCCGCGTTGCACGCCGTGGCACGTTGGGCATAATTACCTGGAGGACCGGATTCCAGTAAGGGTCCGTGTTTGTGCCGTGTCACGGAGGCAGAGCTCCGCGATCCACTCCGTGACACGTTTCTTGTTATTCTGGGAAAAATTTCCACTAGTATAAATAGCACACTTAGGTTCAATTTTAATTATTCTGACTTGGTTGAGCAAGAACGTGGGTTACATGCAGTTGAGGGGACGAAAATTCTAGGGTTCTTCTCTATCTCTTTCTCCTTTATTTCAATTGTTTGTATGATTTACACTCNGTAGGAGTGGAAGACAAGAAAAGGGTTACCATTTCTAGCTATTAAACTTGCAAGAATTTTCTTAGCTAAAGCTAGAAGTTGAAGTTGGTTTTGTTGCTCAGTTTTTTGTGTGTTTCTGGGTGAAGTTTTTGCCCATTTTTAGAGGTTGATACAGCTGTGTTTTGCTGGGAATATACTCCTTTTATTATTGAGAATAATCACAAGAAAATCTAGGTAAGTTCACCATTTTATTTTTCCCTTAAAGACTGCGGAAACAAGTTAAAACAAAGTAATTAAATGTTGTTTTGTGATCTTGGGAAGAATTACATGCCCAAGTGATACTCAAATGCTTCATTTCGTCTTGTTTACCCATCGATATTTGTGCATTCTCATGTAATTTGTAGTGAAAATGTGAATTTATACTATCCAACATGATTAGCGTTGTTTTGCAGGAAAAATGTATTTTTAGGAAGCTAAGATGCATGTTGGGAGAAATCGGGAATGGACTCGAAAGCGAGCAGTGGAAAAGGCTAAGGAGATG
>JACEIK010005461.1:39886-92188 GCA_018107945.1 Datura stramonium | reverse complement strand
CATTTTTAATCTAAAAACGGATACTTTCCTTCAGTCATTTAATTTATTTTTAAAAATAAATAAATTACACAAAGTCAAAATTCGATCAATTTGTTTAAAAAACAAACGGATTTTCCGACTCAGTCTGTCGATTATTTTAGTTGAATCGCACTGGGAGCCCTGACTTCTACTAGTTCTGCAAACAAGAAACAAAAATCTCTTCCCCGTCCTGCTCCAGCCTAGGACATAGGCGAGACCGGCACTCGATGCTATCTTTTGCCAGAGCAAACCTCTCAACATGACATAGAACATAAAGCATTCAACTAATATGAGAGGACAAGGATATCACATAACTAAGGAAGACTGATCATGCATCAACGGTAAAGCTTTTCATACATCAATTTAGTACATCATAAAACATACGGTCAAATCTGAGTAGAAGATGGTGAAGATACACTGGACTGACAGTCTATGAAGCCTCTAATTAATCAAGAGTATATGATTTATCGAGAAAAGGCGTCGACATAGCTCTAATCAAAACTAAACAAAGCTGAAAGATAATAGTAATAGCCCCAAGAAAGAGTGGGGCTCACCAAAAGCTAAACTGGAGAGATACTTCTGTGTTGCTCAGCCAATCGTCTTTGTTCCTGAGGCTGCATTATTAAACAATGAAGCACCCCCAGCAGCACTAGCATTAGTACATAAAATCGCACTGTATATAAAATGACAAAATGAAATATAAATCTTGGAGGAGTAGAAAAACTATGCATGAAGATCATAATTAAACATGTATAACTCGTAGGGTTCTGAAAAAAATATGAAATTTGTCCATAAAGTTCATTATCATAAAATAATCCTAATATTATGGGAGTTTATGGCTTAACCAATATAATCTACCATGTTCCACATAGCATGTAATCTCTGCTTGATCAGCTAAGGCATCACCTACCTTGCTGGGCAGGTGACATACATGATATGCTGGCACCCTTGGTGCGTGATAGCTACGTAATATCCTTAGTTTCATCCTTTTTAAAGATACCACTGACCAAAATGAAATTAATTATTCTATTACAGAAGTTGGGATCTCACACGATGGGTTAATCATTAAGGTCTTATACAATTTGATGTTGGATGATATGACGTACTAGCAAAGTCCGTAATTCATCCACAATAGAGGAAAACATGGGGATGTGCCCGCACCAGCGGTAGGCTCCACTTCTACATCGGCAAATGTAGTTTCAAGCACTTATTCCAGGAGACTTATGCCTTCTTGGTTAATCATTCGCTCCCTAAATAACATGTTCATGAAATAGCCCCTTTGGATCATAATCATAGTTATACTTTTATCTGAAGAATTCATAATCATCCATTATGCTTTATCGAAAAGTTCATATTCGTACATTATGCTTTCTCTGTGGAATCATATTAATACCTTATGCTTTTAAATCGAAAAACTTCAAAATTATAATCATGATTTTAATGGAAATCTCATACTCATAACCGAAATTCGTGTTTCATAGTTGAGGAAAATCATTCATGAATACATGTCAAACATTTGTGATTAAAATTATAGGAGTAATCTCAATCATTTCATCATGAGTTCACGTTTTAGACACGAAGGACAAAATTATAATTTAATAAAACTTTCATGCATGAACATGGAGAACTTTTAAAACAACTTAAATAGGAAATTACAACAACTCATAACGTTCATGAAATCCATATGACAAAACATGGGGCTTCTAAAACTTTAAAAAAAATGAAAACCTTGGTAATCATGGAGTAGTATTGCATAAGCTAGTAAGAAAGCTTGTGGAAAAGAAATATAATGTCCCCATACATTAGGATTTTCCTTACATACCTTATTTACTCTAAAAGAAAGAGAAGATCACAAGTTAAAGCTTGGGAGAAGAGACTACTAGGTCTTCCTTGAGCTAGATATGGGTTTTCCTTGAAACCCTAGAAGAGTAGAAGTTAAGAAATCACCAATCTAAGATTGTATGCAAGAAATTCTCATGGAAATAGCTTGAGAGGGACTTACCTGAAGTTGGGAAAGCTTGGAGAGGGAGAAAAGTTTTTCTTATTGAATTAAAGGTGAAGAAAATGAGTGTAAAGATCGGGTTTGGCCTTTAAATAGACCCTTAGAAAAAATCAACTTACTAGCACCTAAACACCATTACAGATCATAAAATTGATCTGCAATACATAAGTCAAGTTGTAAACCAAGTCTGACGGGTCAACCTTCCATTTACAAGCACAGGTAAGGATCGTAGAATCCATCTGCGGTTCATAGAATGAACCATCTATTGAACTAAGAAAAATCAACTCTCTGAAGTTTTCATCTATGGTTCAAAGTGCGGACTAAGACCAACTTGCGGTTCGTAGAATAGATCTTCTGTTGATCAAAGAAAAATTAAGTCTCTGAAGTTCCATCTACGGTCCCAGATATGGACCGTAAAATCATTCTACGGTCCGCAATTGAACCATCTGTTGAACCTACTCCTTGTTCAATCTCTAAAGTTTCATATGTGAAACAAATGTATGGTTCGTAGATTCAATTTGCAGCTCGTAGGTTTCCTTCTAGGATTAAACGATAACTTGGAAAATAGGCCTTCCATTTACAGTAGAGTCACACGCTTCGTAAAATACATATGTAGTTCATAGAATGGACCATAATGGCTCAAGCATAAGGTTCTTCGTACTTTGACATACGGCTCGTAGAAACATTCTATGACCCGTACGTCATTTATGATCCGTGAATAGTTAATTTTCTGCAAGTTCTTACTTCCACTATTTTAACTCTGAGCACTTCCATACTTGGTTAAAGATTTCACTCACCTCTTTTACTCCTTAAATCTAATAGATGATCTCATACTAAGGTCGGGAATCCCTTTGAAAGGTATGAGGTGTTACAATGTCTCTCCCTGTGATGACTGTGCTTACTAGTTGGACTATGAAATCCTTCAAAATTCTTGCCAGAGGTTTTTTTGTAATTGATACTATCCCAAATTTTCAATCTCACACCAGCTAACTAGAAACGTCACAAAACTGAGATTGAAGGGTCTAATTACTTTTTGCTATATAAAATCACATTTTTAACTGACACACAATACATCTACTTTACTTTTTAGTTTCTAGTCTAGTGTAGATTTGACTACCTCTCTTTACAACGGGTAGATTTGTCTTATCAATGTCATTCTTGACATTTTTATCGTAAGGTCAAATTTTTTTCGTTGTAATATAATTCATATGCCCAATTTATTAAAACTCAAGTAAATTAAATGGATTTAATTTGAGTTGAGTTTCACCCCTAACTATAACAATCATATGCAGAAAATATAATTTCATATTATAATATTTTTCAATTATGTTGCACGTGACTTTCACTTTTTCAAAAACTTATGCCCCACAATAAAAAGTTCTAAGTTTCAAAAAGTGAAAATTAAAAACTAGCCTATTTTAAGAACAAATTTTAGAAACTAGTCCATTTTAAAAATAATTCGAGCAATTCCAACTACTCATATATACAATAGTTGCTCCAGGATACTTGTTAATTGTAAAATCAAGAAAAAAGTAATTATATTTTTACAACTTTGGCGCAACATTAATTGTTCTAAAGTTAAGAGACAAATACACAAATTTAAAAATTAATAAAAATATATTAATCAAATCACACTTTTAATCAATTTTTCCTTAAAAGTTGTTCACGGAAAAAGTACTTGTCAATTTAAAAAATCAAGAGATAATTAATTATTATTTTTTAACTTTACCCGTAACTCTAATCATTTTAAAATTAAAAGACACGTAAGTAGAAAAAAATTAATAAAAAATATTACTCGAATTATACTCCTAATTAATTTTTCGTTAAAGATTGTGCAAAATGAAAACGGAGGAAGTAGAGAACATAGGATGCAACTAAAATGGGAGCCAAAAGATTGCAGGAGTCCTGGAAACTTAAGCTTTTAAAAATAATTATTCTACTAGACCATCTTTCTAACTTCAAATGAAAATTCAACAGATATCAGATGATAAGTACAGAAGTTGTATCACAGCCTCACAGAAGACAAAAAACAAAAGAGAGAAATGTGATATATTACAAAGCTGGGAAGGAGTTAAGAGTATTAAAGATTTAACTAATGCAACCTTGTCAACTCTTCCACTCTCTTCATTAGTTCCTCAACTGGAACTGACATTGCTTTAGAAATCTCTTCCATCCGGCTCCTGCTAAGATCCAGGAATGATTCAATCAAATCTCCATCAAGAAAGTTTTTAGCATCTACAGTTTTCTTCTCATTGTAAAACGACCTCCACTGCTCATGGCTCAGTCCTCCCACGCCCTTTATCACTTTCCGTAAGTTCGTCTGCAGCTTTTCTAAAAACAAATACTGATCATGAGGAAGCGAAGCAATGACCCCTATAACACCATTCACCGTGCCAAAAATGACAGTGGGTATCTGGCCAACGTCTGAATCTGGCAGTCGCATGACAAGCGAACCGTGTCTAAACCTATTAACAAATTCACCAAGGTGGTATTCACCAACCACTTCAAGACGGCTGCGCTCCTCATCTGTAGCACCTTCGCTATTTTTCCTAACCGTAAAAAGGTTAAAGTTGTTCTCAGCACCAAGATAAATGTCATCATCAAGAATCTCAACAGCTGACATCCAATTTGCATTATAGTCTCGGGCTCGCTCCTCTATAGCACCCTCCTCGTGCTAAACATGAACAATATTGTGAATGTCAGTAATGACTCCTCACTGAAGAAAGATAAATTAGGCTAATCGCCAGAAGCTGGGAAATAAGATTAATGTTGTAACTTTAAATTCTAAAGCATTGGAATACTTTCCAAAAGTTACCTTGAAAATCAGCAGAGAAATGGACTTCATCAAATCACCGACAACAATAAAGTCCCCACGCGTTTGAACATAAAGAGCTAATATATGACCATGGTGTCCACATTCTGTCTGCAATTCTCGGCTGCCACCATCCTCACGTGAAGCCCACTTGTACAATTGAATCTTCTGATTGATTGCAGCAAGTAGTTTCCCGTTGAAGGCATTTAGAGAGTAGACAGCTCCCTTAGTTTCCTTCTCTGCAATTAGCTGGAGCTTTCCATCTTCAACTATAAAAACTAAAATTCGGCCCTGCAATTACTCATCATTAAAAGTACCTTAATTAACCATAAAAATGAACATCGGTGAATTAAACTAGCCCCAGAAAAAAGTAACCTTAATTACATTGAAGGCATACAGTTACAAGCTAATCAGTTTTGATTTGAAACAACTTAGATCAACCGAAACAGCCTCAAGGTGTAAAAATTGCTTTCAACCTCCCTGTAAAGGATTAATTTGCTTAACTAGCTGCTAATGATTTCAACTCATCTCTCTCATTTCAACTCATCTTCCCAAGCATTCATAACATTATCATCTGATGTTCTATTTTTCATTTCCTTTGGGGGGGAGGGAGAATAAGACTACCATGATGTCATGAATCAACATTAATCACACAGATTTTTGATGTATAAAATATTATACAATTTCTTTATATCCGTTCAATGCAGCCCTCCCTCTGTTCCATATTTGTTGTCACATTTCAGTTAAGCAAGGAATACAAAAATCGAGCTGAAACTGCAAAACAGTCTAAAGAAAAGATCACCAAAGACACAATTTACCATATGAACCAAGTAAGCACATCACCAATCAAACAAAACTAGAGAGAGAACAAAGTGGGGACGGTGATGAAAAGATGTTATGTTCCATGTATAGGTAAGATATCAGATGAATTCCGAGGAAAGCAATATGGCTCGACACCCAAAAACTACTGAAATCGATAGTTCATTATAAATCATAGGATCTAAGCCAACCTTATGATAAGAGAAACTTCTATTAATTAAACTTACCTTGGTAGGTTCATTCTCCTCTGGCATCACATATGCAGTTCCAATGCAATAATACACATTGCTATCATCAGAAAAAGAGCAGCTAAGTATGGAACAACCATATTCAAATTGGTCAAGGGGATACGTTGATATGAACTCAAATGTCTGATCATCTAACAGGCGGACAAAATGCATTTCAGGATCATCTGCATTTGACTGAGTATACTTTACACTGCATAGAGCAAATGTCCGGGTCTGCTCTTGATGGCTGATGCGGCGTGCATGCTCCCCAAGGGGTATTGAACGTATGTGAAGCTTTTGAATTTCATCAATAGTGCCAATTGTTAACTCGCCTTCTTTCGCAATTGCAAGGCTGTTGACAAAAGAGAAATAGTTATTAAAGCTCTTAGGCATAGAAAATATAGGGCACAATCAATTAAAAAATACATCGAAGAAATTATGATACTTCTAACATTCTTCGATTCTGATAGACATGGAAGATATAGCAAAAATCAACTCAAACGTTAGCTTGTCAACAATATCTGGAAGACATTATAATTCTTTAACATGTTGATACAAGTAATAGGTGCCTTAGTGCTGAGCTAGCAATTCATGTTCAAAATGTAATTGAACAACGTTGACAGATAGAAATTTCCAATAGAGTACCACATCTAAGTTTTAGTCGACGGGACACAATGTTACCAGTAAAACTTAAGAAAAGGAAGGAATAAATAACCTGTCTGGAAAAGCTGCAACATTGAATGGGCACATATGACTGACTTCTTTAAGATTTACATTGCTATAAAGCAGCTTCTTGTTACTGCTGTAAATAACTGTGGGCCTATCGGAGGCAGCAAAGACGTGTGTAGCATCTTTAGATGAGAATGTACGAAGTGTTATGGGCTGCGTCCCAAGAGACACTTTTTTCCTATCTGTCAACTCACCAGTACTCATGCTCAATACAAAATTCAAGAGATGGCCATCTCCCAAAGCACATAGTAAATATGATATCTGAAAGGGAGAGAGTTTTAGGCCCCAAAATAAGGAAGAAGCAAACGCAAAAGAACATATTAGAGGCGGGAAGCACAAAAATTTTATCGCTATTGTCTGAAATATTCACAATCCTAATCAAGTAGCAGTCATTCAAATCTGTTGTCATATACTTAGTCCAACTCTTGTCATCCGACTACACTAGTCAGTTCGATGAAAGATGAACCGTACCCAAACTTGGA
Organism: Datura stramonium; assembly: GCA_018107945.1. Taxonomy (NCBI): domain Eukaryota; kingdom Viridiplantae; phylum Streptophyta; class Magnoliopsida; order Solanales; family Solanaceae; genus Datura; species Datura stramonium. Next base: position 85,099 of record JACEIK010005461.1, on the reverse strand, counting down.
AAGCAACATATTATAGGTTTAATGGCTTCCAAGGAATTGTACTGTTCAGTTCGATGAATTTCCCTTGTTGATTACAAAAGCGTCAGGTCTTCATTTTTAATTGTTTTTTGATAACATTAGAACAATCATAAACACTTCAGGTCTTGATGTACCTTCAGGACAAGTTTTTTAAACAGTTACATGTCTATTTACCATCTTTATACATAATGCAGATACTGTTCTTGGAAATCAAGTATTACTGGAAGAAAGGAAAAACATGAGGTACACAATTTATTTATTTCATTCTTTATATTAAGGACCACAAGGTAAGATGAGGTGACTCGTGTTCTTTTACGTTGCTTCACTAAGTTGTATTTTCCTATGATATATAATTATATAATACAATGTGACATGAGAGAGAATAGTAGAGCTTTTGAGTAGTAAAAATGATTTGTATATTTGAGGAATAGCCTCTTGTTGTGCACCCGTGAGGTTCCTATTTATAGAAGATTGGATGTCATTAGTTCTTTTTGTGAGGTTTTCTACTTTTTGGTATACTTCTGGTACACGGGTGTTTCTTTCCCTTCATTAATAAAATCTTATTACTTTTATCAAAAAATAAGAAAAAAGCGATAAGAGAGCCTGTTGAACTTGAAACTTTGAGGCGCAGTTATTTTAACCTAAAAACTATAATATATCCAGCTAAGTATATTCATGACAGGAAAAGAACAGAAACCTGAGCTCGTCACCCGGTCTTTTTTCTTTTTTCTAGGGAGGGGGTGGGGGATTATAATTTTGTTAGCTTTCGGTTAGCCCTGTAAATGACACTTCCACCTCAATCAACCACATCCACAAGATTCCACAAGGGAAAAAAATTATATTAGGAAGTCATTTTCTGCCTCAAAAATATGTAGTCGCATCAAAGGTGAAGCATTTTGTACTATCGTGTCCTTCTATCTTATATTAGCATACCGACACAGCATTGTAAGTGGAAAACTGTAGAGCTAAGAGGGAAAGAGAAAACCAAGAAGATATCAGGAATAGAGGCTTGTTGGCATGTTGAAAAGATGCAATCTAGTGCAACTTTTTCCCTCTTCTTTTGAACTCTTCTTTTCCCTTCTTAACTTACCTTCTTTTTCTTGTCAAATAAGAATCACAAAATTCTGATAACAAAGGACAGATAGAAAGGACTTCTTGCCCTTGACCGGAGTTGATTAAGAAAAAGTAGGTGGAACAATATTTGAGTTAATAAGGTTATTCTATTAATGATATCAGAAGCGATTTTGGCAATTTTAGAAAAGGACTGGGCAACAGTGTAAACATTCTAAAGGAATTATGAAATCATTGGAAAAAAAAATAAGTTGAGTTAGCTTGAGGGGCTAACTGAAATAGAAGAAAACTTAAGAAGGCTCACTGAAGAACTCATGATTGTTTAAGGCTTATTAAGTATCCTTTTTACCACAATCCTAGTGTGATTCTAGAGCACAATTAACAAACGTGCCAACAATTACTCATATATGGCTATAAGTCTATTATAACCTTCGAAACTATCATAAATAGTGATTAGTTTCAATTCTGAAGATAACCTACTAAGAAAGCCACTACAACCAGAGCTTTATCCAAAAAACAAAAAATAAAGAGCCCATAATCAGGGACCACAGGGCAACCCACCTTCAGCCCATTGTTTTCCTGGTTTCTGCACAGGGCAGTCCCAGATCTGAAACGTAATACCCCTGCTTGTCATTCCCCAAATAACAAAACCGATAGTTGAGGCATAGATACAAGGGCACTATAAAGATAGAGAAACATACCCCTTCGAAGGAACACATAAGAACAGAACGAGGAATTATCTCCCCTCCTAGCTGTTCCTTTGTAACGAGATTCAAGTCGGGAAGTGAATATATCCTGACACTTATGTCTGTCCACATCCCAACTGCTGCAATGTGACTGTAGTTCGGATTTTCACCAATTGGATTTATGTCCAGGCACGATATGTCATAATCCAACTTGGCATATTTTACTTCATTCAACACCCCATCACCAATTTCTAGGTATACCAGATGGCCACCCCCAGTAGCCAACAGTACCTGTAAAAGAAAAAATGGCAGCACATGAGCTAATTGGCAGAAGACTGGAGTGACAAAAGCTTGCAACTAACAAAGGTAAACCATGACCAGGAAAAAAGAAAATAAATTATAGCTTCCAACAAACATCTTAAGGAGTCCATGGTTGCCACAATTAAAAAGCCTGGGTGAATTGTGAATTGGTTCTAAATTGAGAGATCTAAAATATCATCCTTTTATTATTAATTTATTATCTATTTCTGTTTCTAAATTTAACTAAAGGAAAAAAAAATTGCAATTATTTTATTAAGTGATTTTACTATTTAAGTTTTCCAAATTCTCCACAACTTCACAAAGATGTACAATTTAGTCGAGGTTTCATAAACTATATTGCTGAGAGATCTTAAGTGGCCTATCTCTTGCAAATTATGTTTTATATTGTGAAGTAAATCACAACTCTTTCTTTTTCCACAAACTGAAGTGGTCTATGTATTAGCTAAGATTATTCAGGTCCTTATATATATTTAATCTTTAAATCCGGAAACTGTGTCACCCATTTTGCCTTATACAAAAACTCATATGGATAGAAGAGATATATACAAAAGAATATATAAGTTCCTCCTGTAGTAAAGGAAATTAATGGAAAAAACAGAATCACCAGACCGCTTTACTTGACCAAGTTTAGATAAAAAAAGAACATGATAAGTTTGCTCATGTAATTAGACTGTTGCATCTGTATGCTCCATTTATTACGTGGAACTACATAAACTACAAATATAGATGCCTTTCTATCTTTTTTGAGATGTTCAGCAACTAGTATCTATTCTTTTATCTTATAATCTATGGCACTAATGGAAGACGATACCACCTTGCATTTCTTGGGCAGCTTGGAAGGGCAAAAATAACAGATGTTTTGAAGACCAAAAAAAAATTTGTATCATAAACTGAAAAGGACAGTAACTATTAACTTACAGGCTCCAGTCTGAAATAAGTTCTGCACTTTGTACAAGTAAATTCAATGAGCACAACAAATGAATCAGCGTCAAATCTAACCAAAGTATAGCTCTCCTTCTCTAAGTCAAAGTAATGGTTATTGCAATGAAACTAATAATGAAAATCAGTAATATCTGTGAAAAATATACTTCCATTCAGTATGCATACAAAACGCTCACTGCAAAGCAAGCACTTAGGACTGCTCCCAGGAACATTTCCCAAAGCTTCTCACAGTAAAAGGGATCTAATGGATGGTCCTTGGGCTGTTTGTGGAGACCTTTTTCTTTTGATAACCGTGGTGACCGGGACAGCTTGCGCGCACCTCGACTAATTCCACGGGATACCTGCCACCTACTACCAGCAACAGGTACCAGGTAACTCTGTCCCCCAAGGCTAGAAAAAATGGATAGAAATCACCTAGTGTTTTTTGTCTCTTCTGAGGTTTGAACCTGAGACCTCATGGTTCTTACCCACTTCATTGACCACTAGGCCACACCCTTGGTGCTGTTTGTGGAGACTTTAATATCACAAGGTTCCCTTTTGGAAAGAAAAATTGCACAAGGAGATCTTCAGCTATGGTGGAATTTTCCGATTTCATAGAGGACAAGAAGTTGATGGATCCTCAAGGGAGATAATTTCAGGATTGCTTCTAGAATTGATAGAATCATAGGATCCTAATATATGAAGAGTAGGATGACAGGTTCAGAGATATCAAACAGGTCCTACATCAGAGACTGGTATCTGATCAGAGCCCTATATACCTACAGTGTGGTGTTTGGAAGCAGAACAAATCCTATTTTAAGTTTGATAACTGGTGGCTGACCACTAAAGGCATTGTGGACAAAATTAGAGATTGGTGGACTTCTTTTGAGTTCTCACGCAAACTGACTACATGTTAGCTTGTAAAATCAAAGCTCCAAAAGGTGAGCTAAAGGAGTAGAGCAGAAGCAGTCAAGGGGATCTGGGCATTCAAAAGACTCTGCTTTTGAGTCAACTAGCCACATTGGATGTGGTAAAGAAATGGATTTTGGACATAACTCAACCCCAAAAGCTACCTCATGAGAGGAGGATTGCCTAAGTCCATACAAGGAGATCACCCATCTCATTAACCACCTATGTGGCACTTTTTTCATTCTTCAACATCCCATCTCATGCCCAAGGTGGGAATCTGGAATGTGGGCAATTTAATTTGGGGCCCAACATCGGGAGAGATGAGTCCTGCTTTGATAAACCATGTAAAAGAAATGAATCTTAGGCCTAACTCAAACCCAAAAGTGCAGGAGAGTAGAATCTTGACAGATGAGGAATCAGTTTTGAAGGCCTCTCTCTTAATGGACTATATGAAGAACACATCAAAATGAAGAAATTGCATGGGGACAAATTCTTTAGCTCAAGGAAGGTGACAAAAATACTAGCTTGTTTTATAAAGTGGGCCACTGCACATAAGAGAAGCAACAACATAGACCAACTAGCGATCCAAGATGAAACAATGGAGGATCTAACAAGAAACAAGAGGGAGATTACTGATTTTTATCAAAACCTATATCTTGACACTTTAGAATGGAGACCTACTTGCAACCTTATCAACTGTCCAGTCATTACGAAAAGGAATCACTACAGGGTAATTTTGATGAGCAATAGGTGTATAGAGATGTGCCATGGATAAAGCTTCTGGTCCAGATGGCTATACAATGGGTTATTTTATCAACTGGAAGGTATTGAAACAAGACATCATGGATACCTTCCAAAACTTTCATTCACATGGAATTTTATAGAAAAGCTACAATGCAACCTACATATTTTTGATCCTTAAGAAGACATAAGCCAAGGAACTGAGAGACTTTAGGCCTATAAGCCTGATAGGCAGTGTCTGCAACCTACCAGCTGGGATTATTCAAAGACTTCACAAGCTTAGAAGGGATTTTCTGTGGCAAGGAAACAAGGATAAAAGGTTTTTCCATTTAGTTAAATGGAGTAATGGACTAATATTCTCCTTCGGGAAAGGCAAGGTGGATTAGGCATTGGGAACCTAAAGCTACAGAGCAAGGCCTTTAGACTGAAATACTATGGACATACTCCCAAGAACCTCAAACTTATTGGAGAAGTATAATCAAAGCTAAATATGGTGAGGATAATAGGTGGATGTATAAGGAGGTGCATTTTCCTTATGGAGTTAGTTTGTGGAAATCCATAAGAGCACTTTGGCCATTTATGAGGAATCACACTTCCATCAAGATGAACAATGGGTGCAATACTTCTTTCTGGAAGGATAACTGGATGCCTAAAGGAACTCTACCTTGTCATTCATGTTCAAGCCTAGCAACAACAGAAGACAGTAGCAGAAGCACGGATCTCTCATGGTTGGGACATACAGTTCAATGACTGGGAAGTGGCTAGACTGACTGAATTCTACAAGCAGCTGAAAGAATTCAAAGGCATACAGGATGGAATAGGCAAATTATGGTTCCAAGACAATATAGGTATTTTTAAAGTGAGCTTAGCTTACAAGTTACTGAAACAAGCCAAACAACAGATGACTAATTGGTCATGGAAGCATATATGGAAAGTAAAGACACCTTTAACGTAGCATGCTTCACTTGGCTACTAGCAAGGGAAGCTGTTTTGACCCAAGACAACCTGCACAGGAGAGGGATTCCTCTTTGTTCTAGATGCTATTTTGTGGTGAAGAAGCTGAGACAGCCAGCAATCTTTTCTACAATACAGGATAACATACCAGCTTTGAAAGATTTTTTTCTTTTAATCCTCAGAGGCATTCCCTAGACCATGCTAAGAAGATTACTGAAGTTCTTTTTAGCTAGGAGGAGGTTGGAGCAAGAAGCAATAGATAGCGATAGATGGAGGATTTTCCCAGCTTGTATCTGGTGGACAAACTGGAAAGAGAGGAATTCCAAATGTTCTGAAGACAGTAACAATTCAATACAGAAGATCAATTTGAATTACATTGGACTTCTTTGTTTTTGCTATATACAGCAGCGTTTGGAAAAGCAAGTGCTTCACCACTTTAAGCAGTGAAGCAAGGAGATGCGGTACAATAGTGCTTCAAAGACCTGACACGACAACAATGAGAAAAGTGTGCTCTTCAATGGAAGAAGCAGAAGCGAGAAGCGGTGAGAAGCAACACTACTTTCTTTAACGTTTTAAAAGTTTTTTTTTATAACCGTGGTGTCTGGGCTAGCTTGCGCACACCTCGACTAATTCCACTGGATACCCGTCACCTCCCACCAGCAACAGGTACCAGGTAACTTTGTCCACCAAGGCTAGGACAGATGAAAAGAAATCACCTAGTGTTTTTTGTCTATGTTGAGGTTTGAACCTAAGATCTCATGGTTCTCACCCACTTCATTGACCACTAGGCCACACCCTTGGGTGCAACGTTTTAAGAGGTTCACTTTTAAAAAAAAAAAAGAAGACAAGTCACGACATTCAAACCTCGACACTTCAGACTAGGGTTTTTCATGTTTGCTTTTCCATCGACTTTAGGTAAGCATTCTCTTCTTTCTTCTTCTTCTCTATCGACCTTCGGGCCTGCTAGGGTTTTTATTCTTCTTACTCTTTTTCTACTCTCTTCTTTTCTCTGTTTTCTGCACTGCTCTGGTTTTTCTTCTTTTTTCTACTCTCTTCTTTCCTCTGTTTTCTTTATCTCTATTTTCCTCTGCTTTATTGAACTTACATATTTCTGAATTTATATGTTGCTGATTTTTTTTCTTAACAAGGATTCAAATATAATGCTAATTATTTTCTTAAATCTTAAGAGCAATTAAAAATGGCTGACTTGGCCTGGAAATATGGGGAAAAAGCTAGTGAGACCAATAGGACCGCTGTTGTAAGTTTATTTTGTGACAAGACAGCTAAAAGCAAAATCTTTCGCCAAACATCTTATTGGTACTTATAGTGACGTTGCACGCTGTGCAAAATGCCCGCAGGTTGTGAGGGAAGAAATAAAATAAATATGTAGAGGAAAAAAGAAGCTAAAACGTCAAATGTTACATCAATCAGATGTGGCTAATCTTAATGATGAAGAAATGGAGGAAGGTGAAGCTGTTGATCTTCCGTTTCCTGCAAATCACCAAAATGGGCAAAAAGTGCAAGTCTCTCCATGTTGTGAATCAACCAATAGGAAGGTCCTTTAGAATATTACTTTCCGCAAAAGCCGGGAGATAATGAAGGAAAAAGCCGTAAAAAAAGTTTGCATAATGTTGCCAATGATATTTTGAAGGATCGTGCAGTTGCAGCTTTTTCATGGTGGATGTACAGAGTAGGGCTTCCATTCAATTATGTCATTGTATCGACACTTTGGGAGCCTTCATTGAGGCCGTAGGCCAATTTGGCTAACCCCCTACTTATCATGAATTTAGAAATCCTTATCTAACTAAATAAGTTAAAAAGACAAATGGTGGAGGATATCGGGTAGAATGGAACAAGTTCGGATGTTCCCATTATGATGGATAAGTGGACGACAACAACGGGAGTCCTCCAAAAGGAAGCTTATTTCTTTAATCCATTGAAGCGAGCGACTCGTATACTGATTCCATTAAAATATTCTCCTTGTTTCAGAACCTCATAGAGAAGATTGGAGCAGAGAATGTTATTCAACTTGTTATGGATAATGCATGAGAATATGTTAAAGCGGATGATATGTTGAAGGAAGTGGTCCCACATATTTATTCGACTCCATGTGCAGCTCATTGTACAAATTTGATGTTTGGAATATTTTCAAGGAAAAGACCCTTCACTAACACTTTTACTTAGGCAATTACTGTACCTTCTTACATTGTTAAAAGGCCTTTGTTATTGAATATGATGAGGAGATTCACAAAAAGAAAAAAAAACTTGGTGAAACCTAGCAAGACTAGATTTGCAACAACTTTCTTAACCTTGCATGGTATGCACATGCAGAAGGCCAATTTGAGAAGCTTGTTCATTTTAGAAGAATGGAACACTAGTAAACTTGCGGAAGAAGTTATGGAGAAAGAAGCCGCACGCATAATTCTTTCTTATACCTGAAAAATGTTGTTCATGCTCTTAAAATTGGTGGTCCTTGGTTAGAGTACCTCATTTGGTGGATAGGGAGCAAAAACCACTAATGGGCTACCTTATTGGAGCTATAGATAGGGCTAAGAAGGCTATTCAAGGGGCATTTATTTACGAGCATATATATAACAAAGGTCTTTGAGATCATTGATAGAAAGTGTGCACATCAACTTCATCAACCTTTGCATGCAGTTGAGAATATTTTGAACCCACCACTCTTTTATGATAATTGTGAGATGGATTTACTAGAAAAAAAAGTGTGGAAGAAATTCCATGATTGTGGTGGTAAGTTGGTCGCCAATGAAAATGTGCAAGGTGCATTAGCAGATCAGATTAGTACTTACATGAGTGTTGATGGATTCTTTGCATTATCAACGGCTATAAGACAAAAAAAGAAGTCACCAGGAGCGAGTGCTTCTATGTTTCTTTATAGCTTTTTTTAAAAAATTGGTAATATTGTATTCTTCAGCATTAACGGTAGTTGACAACCTCCAAAAAGTTGAGTCTAATTAACTAATGCAAGGATCCTAACAATTCTGCTATGTGGATTGCATCATTTACAAGATCTTTTTTACACTAAAAATAAAGAGTACTGATACTACTCCATTTGATCTTCTGAATGGAAGTGAATCTATCCTCAAAACATCTCCCATTTCACTCTTCAGAACATCTCCCATTTCACTCTTTCCCTATGGTCCACCATATGCAAGCTGGGATTATTCTCCACCATTTCTTTTGTCTCTTTCTTCCCCCTCTCCTAATCCAGCAGCTCAGAAGGTCCTAACTCCTAAGTATATTCAAGCATTGACTAGTCAGTAAGAAAGATTATTGTTTGACTCCTTAGCTTCATCACATAGCAAGCACCTGGATGCTAAATGCATCCCTCTTCTCATTAGCCTCTCATGAGTCAGACATGCTTTCCTTGTCACCAGCCAGGAGAAGCATTTGATTTTTGTAGGGGTCTGATTTTACCAAAGCTGCCTCCATGGCCATATCTTACAACCTGGCTGTTCCAATATCTCGTTCTTGTAGAACTTGCTTACAGAAAATTTGCCATCATTATCATGTTTCCAGATGATAGTACAGGGGTTACATTGGTGCCTCTGAAGTTACTAACAAAGACTGAAAAAGGTGGTGACAAGTAGGTCAACAACCATCAGATGAATGTTGCTACAGAGGCAAGTGGAGTTGAGGAGAACCTTTATGGTTTAAGAGGGAATATTTCAAACTTATACAGGAGGGGAAAAGAAGTAGCTACAAGACGGGACGAACCCACGTTTAGTGTTCCGGGTGTTGAAGCACCCACTAACATGGACGCAGACCATATTTTTATATATGAAATTTCTTACAATTTGAATATACTGGCTGGATAGCACCCATTGTTCAAAAGTCCGGGTGGGTGCTCCGGTTGAGTGCCTAATTTGAAGGGTGTGGTTATTGAAGAGCGAAGATTTGATTCCCAATTAATGCAATTTTTAAGACTTCTCCTCTTTTTTTTTCTTACTTGACTTTTCCTTTAACTTAGTTCTAACTTAAAAATTCTTATGTGCATTAGTTGTTCCCGCTGACTTTTCCTACAAATCTTTTCCTTTTACTTTCTTTGTTCACTTCTTTCGTTTAGTTATTAACTTTTCGTAATGTGTTCAAATAATTTTGCACTTCTATTTTATGATCAGTAGTAACTTCACTTAAAGGAAGATCAGCACCTACGATCTTAAAATCCAGGGTCCGACACTGGCTACAAGTCTATCCCTAGTTGATGAAGTGGAAGAAGGTGATGATGGAGTTGAAGAAAATGATTGAACAATATAATGACAATGGAGGAATACAAGATTTTGACAATCTTGTAGTAGTAGAGCTGTAGAAGAATAAGAATTAGATGTTGAACCATTAATAGCTTTAATTTTGTTTGTCCAGTGGTCTATGGAGTATTTTGTGATATCTACTTTTTAGCTTTTAATTTGAATTTTTGCTTACATATATTGTCTCTATTTATTTTGGTCTTTTTTCTTTTAAATTGTGTTTCACTTCAATGAAGCGAGTGATTTGCTTCACGCTTTAAGCGAAGCAGGGCCCTTTTTCGCTTTTTTCTCTTCACGCTCCCCAAAATACTGGTAAACAGATTTACTTAGAAGATACTGTTCCAATCATAGATATCCTAGGGGCTTTTGCTGGGACTTCCTTATTGTCCTATTGTAAAATATGTTTTATGAACAACCTATGTACTGATTTGTTCAAATATACACAACTGTTAATATCTCATTTTAAAAAAAAGAAAAGAAAAAGCGCAAGAACTTAGTACCAACAAAGAAAATGAGACTTATGATCCAAGAAATAAAATCTGGAAACTACATAACTTATAAAATGCGTAGTTGTGCAATGGGATCTGTATCTGATCCACAAGAGTGTAACAACCAACAGCATCTGTCATTATCATAGTCAGTTTCTCTATCTCTTTTTGGAGGCCAAAACATAAAGCTATTCAACATTTTTTCTAAAATTAATCATCAACAGGCTGTTGCACGTCTCAAGCTATTATAAATTCCTGAATAAATGCCAGAGGTAAACCTGAGAGGCGTTAGCAGTTGCAACATTGACCGAGTAGCCGACTGGAGCAAACCATTCGTTTTTCAGATCTCTAGAGGTAGAACTGACCAATCTAACAGAGTTGGAAGTAACCTGCATGGCAATTTATTGCACAACTGTCCTTAAATACAGATATAATTATAAATAAATTCACCTAGAAATATAAAAGGAGGTTGCTGCAGATGGTTAATGAAAATGTTAATACCTAGGCAATAAGTGTACGATTATTACTCACTAGTCTACCAAAGTAATGCAGAGAGAGAGAAAGGTAATTGAAGATTCTGGTTTCGCAATTTTAACTGTATGAAGCTGAATAAGGACATAATAGAAGTAACAAGGCAGTAACAATGATTGACAATCTCAAATATGACTATGCAAAACCAATTATATTTGTTCCAGCAAAGATTCTCGGTCTCTCTCTCATCCAACAGAAGCACATAATAGCATAACAAGATGCCTTACAACTTAAGAATGTAAAAGATGACACGTGTATGAACTTTAACAAACTTTAGCCACACAAGCTGGCAACTTATCTACCAAAAAGAGAGGATACTGAAGGAAGACACTTCCACACCAATATTTTCTCATTTCTAACTTTTGTGATTTTGAGATAATATCATAGTGGAAGGACTTAAATCTTCAACATGATTTTACAGGAGGAACCAGAAAGAGCACCAACAAGTACTGGTGGAGACCATTGAAGTCTAGAGAAGGAAAGAATTAGATTCACAATGTAATCAGCGACAGACCTTTTGTTTAACCTATTATCTCTATGGAGAAGAAATCATCTTCCTGCAGATGGCTGCTTAAAAATTTAAAGATTTTGTAATCCGCTTCAGAGCATTTCATACTTGAAAAATAACACCAAACAATCATAAAAGAAACGGTTAGAACGTACCAATTCCATATAGACCCTAAAGTATATAATTCCCCAAACAGATGTATGTTACCAGATCACAATTTGATCTAATCATAAATGTGTCTCATATTCATTACTGGGAAGTAGATAAGAATCTCATCTGTACGATTGTCATGAAAACCATAAAGACCTCCTAAAACTGCAACCAGTGGTAGGATAAGTCATGCTGCCTGTTGTCAGTTTGAAAGAGCCAATTCCATAATAGACCCTAAAGTATATAATCCTCCAAACAGATCGATATTATCAAATCACAATTTTGATCTGATCATAAATGTGTCTCATATTCATTACCTGGACGTAGATAAGAATCTTATCTGTAGGATTCTTATGAAAACCATAAAGACCTAAAGTGCAACCAGTGGTAGGATAAGTCATGCTGCCCACTGTCAGTGTGACAGCCCATCTTCTTTTTTATTTAATTTCCTCCCTTCCAATTTTGTCATACCAAGTCAGCTTAGCTCTTAAAACAGCTTGCCAGTCCTACTCATTTGGCAGAATCTTTCAACAGTAGTAGTGAATAGCTGATTACTCCATATTGTCCTCATCCACCCAGTGGGAGAAAGTCAAGGTGATTGATAGAGTAAAAAAATCTAGTTTTATTTATGCGTCACATTTTTATTCTTTTACAATTACATTGCTCAGAATGGCATACACTGAACACTTGCAATTTGCAAACAAACATTTAGCTGATAGACTGAACAGATTAAGAATACTTCTTACACTAGGAAAATGGTCTACTCAACACAAGGCATACCTGTACAAGCTGGTTGTATACAGCATCATGACAAAACAAGGTCTGGACTTGAGAATTGAAGCCTTCTATCTCAGTTTCTTCCAGCTCATCCTCGAGGTTCATAGCCAAAACGCGTGTCTCACTAATGAAGCTAACAACCAAGAATGTGTCATACGGATCATCAGTAGCTGATCTAAGAGACCACATTCCTTTGATCCCTTGTAGTTCCACAGACGCCTATAAAAGAACATGGCATATAGATAAAAGTTATTGTAGCAATACGAATACATAATAAAAATTCCCTCAAAAATAAATTAGATGACAAGACCTGTTCATTTATGCCAATTCCATTTCGAACAATACGAAGCGATCCATCCTTATAAGCTCCAGAGCAAGTCACGACCTGACCTTGACCTTGCCTCTCTAGGTCAACAACACAGAAGTCCACAATTGGTCCCAAATTGACATATCTCTCTAGAACTTCCACATAAGAACCTTTAGTGTCAGGCTGGAGATTGAGCTTCACAAGCTGAATGTGAATTCGAAAATATTAGTGGAACTGTGAAAAATGAAACATGTAATATGAAGCACCCAACGGAAATGGGCAACTGAAATTTAAGAGCTCAAAGTTCCAATGAATCAAAGGCTACTCTACGGAGAATTACGATAAAGGGAGCTCTAAAAACTGATTTATTGCACCAAGATGCACTCACATAACTAACCTGTAACACCCCATAGAATTTAAGCAATAAATCTGTACTTTCGAGGTGGGACTAAGAGTACTTAATATGCTAAGAAGAAAGTGTTTTGAGGTACTTGAGTCACTCTATAGTCGTATGTTAAGATTGGATGTCGATCAAGTTGAAAAACAAAAGTCAGCAAATGTTGTCGCTTAAAATTCTTTGAAATTTGGGTCATGTGTCTCGGAGCTTTTCTCCCAATCTATAAGGAATTAGGGGGCCCACAACCTATCAAATTAAAGATCTATGAGTCTAGTTTCTAACGCATCAACCCGTGCGCTAATACGACTTCGGAGTAGAGAGATATTCGCATTTTCGCGAGACTACTCGAGCAGGCGGCGAGGACTAAAGAGGCTCCCTGATGGCAGCGTGTCACGCCACCAAATCAGCTTGCCCCTATGTCGGCCAGCCCCTATATAAGTTGGTTGGTCGGTTTTTTGGTCATATCTTCAATTTCCAGCCAACTCTCTTGATGGAAACCTCTCCTATGCTCCCCTTTTCATGTCCTTGTTGATCCTAAAGGTAGGAAATAATTTACAACTTGACTTTTGATGTCGGGAAGTCAGGATTCTCTGTGTAACTCGTGTTTTGGTGCCGTTTCCGGATTTCCTGGTGGCTGTCCGTGGTGAGTGATTGGTAAGTTGTTTTTCTTTGCCGACTCTTAGTATATTTAAGTTGATTAAGAGGTTGTTGATGCTAGTAGGTGGTTATCTTCAATATTCTACCGCCAAATCCATAAGATTTTTGTCGAATAAGCTTTGTCCTGTGCTGTTTTCGTGTTAGAGCTGCGTTTTTTGTGTTGAGTGGACTGTTTTGGGGCTGTAGTTCATCTTGCTATTGGCGTGGATATCGACTAAGATTATATCGATGCTATAAGGTATGTTAAGGCTTTCGCTTTCTCTTCTCGGCATGAATTACCGTCGTAATCAAGCCATGTCGTTATCGCGTAAGTTTGTTGTCTTATGGTTGGTGTTATGTTGATTACTTGTTGTTTGGGGGTTGTGCGATAGTGTCCTTTCCCTCACTATTTGAGGTCGTGAAGTCGGACGTTAGTTTAGTTGGTTGTCGCACGTCGGTAGAACGTTGAAAGGCGTTGGTTGTAATCTTTTTGGATTGTGTTAAGGGCTGAATTGTTGGACTTATGTTGTAGTGATTGGTATTATTTGTGGGATTCTATAGTTGTATATGAGGCTTGGGGGATAGAGTTTATATAGGCTATGATCCTTCGGTCGTTCGGTAGTACTTTGAGAATGATAAGAGGTATAGAACTTAAGGATGAATCCTACTGGTGGTAGTCGGATTGGGATGTTGTACCTTGCCTAAATGTGTGGTTTGTGTGTGTACTTGGCTTGATTGTATGCTTTGATTGTTGCCTTGTGGCTTGTTGATACCCGACGCACGAGAGTTGTTCAGGCTAGGGGTCGAGCCCGAGGTGCCTTGTAGCTTGTAGATACCTGACGCAAGCAGAGTTGTTCCGGCTCCGGATTGAGCCCAAGGGTTGATATGGTCTATGGAGTTGATAGTTCCTCCATAGTACTGAGGCAAGACGTGATTCAAGAGTTGGTCCAACATGTCTGAGCCTCCCTAGGATCGCGATAGTTCTCCCAATTGGATTGAGTTCCATTGACTACCCGCGGCCGACAATTATATGATCTTTGTTTGATAGTTGTGGATGCTACTTGTGACTTGATGATAACTGAGGTTGTTGAGAGACCTAGAGTCAGCTCAGGTAAGACATTTGATTAGGCTTCGAATGGTACATGCGGTTACAGGTGAGTTGTGGCGGCTAGGTGCCAGCTGAGTGTTTATTTATTCACTCATCTTAGAGGTAGGACTTGTCAGGCTTATGGGGGCCAGATAGGTTCTGTTTGTTTTGTTTGTTTTGTGATTTCCTTTTTATTGTTATCTGCTGGATTTCCTATTGATCTGACATCTAATTCTTGTTGTCTTTTTTGCCTTACATACTCTGTACATTTCCGTACAGACACCCTAGTCGGTGCGCTGCATTCATGCCTACAGGTGTTGATCGGCAGGTAGATCGAGTCTTTGGACGCTGAGTGAAGTTCCAGCCGAGTTGGTAAAACTCCAAGCTTCCGGAGTTGCTAAAGGTTGTTTTACGGGTAGTTCGGGGCCCTATCCCGAACAATTAACTATTGTTATATTTATCGAGGCTCATAGACGTATGTTGTGGGTGCAATGTCATTGTTGTAGGCCAGGTAAGCCTTGTTGTATAGATTATTTCCCCTTCCATGGCCTTGACGGCCTACTGTATTTATTTTTGGTTGGTCGGGTGAGCCAACTTCTGTTCTTATTGCGTTTACTCTGATCTTATAGTAATTATTATGCCAAACCTCGCGGTTCTGGCTTGTAGTAATTAGTTTTGTGCCAGGGTGTACTCGATCAGGTGTGGCACACGGTGCCAGTCATGCCCCTACAAGTTTGGGGTGTGACATAACTGATGGCTCATAATAATTTAATTAAAATTGCAATGATAATACAGAGGCAAACAAAATTCCTATGAGTCAGATCAAGTTATAAATAATCTTCTCATCACCAAATATCTATTAAAACTATTCTGACCTCTTAGCAAAAATCTATGACTCTATGGTGTTAAGTAAACATGAAAGCACAGAAAGTGCACCAAAGATAAACAAGAAACATATCAAACCATTTGGTATAGTAAATAAGGTAATACTACAACTTCCACATCACAATGTATTTGAGCCAGTTAATTGGTGAGCAAAATGCTTCACAAAAGATCAAGAGTAATATGAAACCTATAGCAAGTTAATTTTTCAATACCCCTCCAGCTAATGAGAGGAGCTTAACATTCCTATTATAGTTCTTTTTTGAGATTAAACATTCCGATAACAGAAAAATCAGATATATTTCTATTAGCAAATTCTATATGCCAATCGGTAATCAAGTATGTCATGTTGAATCTCAGATTAGTGGTAAATCATTATACATGCAAACTTAGGGAAAAAAAAAAGCATAATGGAAGGAAATTATTTCGAAAGATCTACAATCTTTAGACTTTCATACAGACTTAGTGAAAGGACTAGCACAATGGAAGAAAAATGTCAATATACGCGATATCGACTAGTCGGGCTTAAGGCTTATTGTTGGTAGAGTCACATTTGTCCAATATTTGCTAGGAGCAGCTTTAATCATGTCGGGAGTTGTATGCTAGTAGAAATCTAGAGAGCTTCTAGGGTTAAAAGGACCTAAATCATTTAATATTGGAAAGCGAAGCGTATTGAACAAAATGGACAGTGATGATTTAGGTAGCCAACACCAACTAGCTTGGGATTGAGGGTTAATAATGTTGCTGCATGATACCTATCTCACTGAAGAGCACAACTATAATGCAATGCAGAGATGCGTTAATAGCAAATGATACATATTCCTTCTCAAAACCACAAGATGCAACAAGCAATGGCACTTACATTATGTATAAAATTTTAAATCAACAGTTTAAAGTACCTGTGAATCCCCATAGCTTGAGCCAATGAAGACAAAAGCATTGTCTAGGTATGATATGGTTGAAGCAACAGAAGTTTCTCCCAGTAACTCAATTTTGAGTCCATTAACTCTGGATAAACAGATTAATAATCCACATTAAACATTTTAATTCCAGCAACCAGGAAAAGGTACACGAGAGAATTTCATTCCTAGCAACTCAAAAAAAGTAGAAATGACGTAGTACAGAAAATACTGACGCACTTCTCCTTTTCATGAGTGATTACAAGTAGGTGAAGAAGCCCATTATGATCCCCAAGCAAATATCGAGAACCATCAGCATCAACCCGCCCATATGCTCTTGTGATAGACTTGAAAGAACAAATAAAGCATTTGTAAGACAATATCTCATTCATGTATTTAATTAACAGCATCTTTGATAACATCTTGTTAAAAGCTTTTAAAAGGCTTATTCAGGTCAAAGAGGCTGGTGGGTTGTTGTACAAGAAAACTAAGAAAATTAGTAAGTTGTACATGTGCTTACTGGTCTAATTGGGATAGCCTTAAAAGCAGAAGCACTGCAATAAACAATGGTTTCTTCTCCAATAATCAATACACCACACAGTGGTGGAGGTACTGGTATTAGCAAAGAAGCTCCATTATCAAGATTATTCTGAGCCCATGGCCCTTCAATAAAATCTTTATCCTTCAAAGACACCTCATATGTTTTGACATGTCGGGCATCCTTGTTATCCTGTCAATCAAACATAAAAGGTCCAGAACTAGCATCAGAATGAAGTAATATAAACAGAAAGAAGACAACACAATGGCAGTTGTGCAAATGAATCCCATTGGTGGGTTCAGACCCCCTCCCCCTCCATATTTTTTGTTAAAAGAAAGGAAATGCACAATTTCATTCTATAACTAAGTGCTAACAACAAATCCGAGACTTTAAGGCACCAATCAAATTCCCCATGATGAAATGAACAATTTTTTTACAATAATTAGAAAGAATGAAAATGGTATATTATGCGTTATCATTTTTAGAATCACAGACCTGATATAGAACAACAATTGTAGGCTTTGGGCAACCATACAAGAATTTAATATCCAAAACTTGAAGCTCCTCAAGCCTGAAAAGAAAACCACAAAATAATGAACTACCAGTCAAAGAAGAATAGCTCTCATGAATAACAAAATGAGATCCCTGCTGAAACAGATTCAGACCTACTCAGCAATCTTCCTACATAAAGTGTAGGATACACTTCTTAGGAGCATAATTCAGATAAACAATCACTAGCAAGAGAAATGCAGGTAGGTTGAAACACAAAATGAGGTCACAACTTGTGTATTTATAGGCCTGCCCAAGATCAAACCATGAAATGATACAGTCCAGAAAGAATTTACTTTCTTAGTTAGTTATGGAAAGAGAACACAAAGTGCAGCAATAAATATCAAGAAAATGAAAAACAGCAGTCCAGTAATCCGTTAAAGTTTTCATCTACATCATCAAGTTAATAAGGGTACAGACCAAAACAAAAATTGAAAACAAATGAATTTTGGAATATCAGCACATGCAGGAAGGAAGATCGCTATGAGTTGATCTGCTAAAGGACAATGAACAATTGGTCTTTACAAGTCGACTTACTGAGGTCATGACCTGGAATTCCTGTTGATACCTATGATTCTCAGCCAAACTCATGCTCACCTTACCTATTCCCCTATACCTGCTACTTCCCACCAAGGCAGCTACCAGGTACCAGGCTGAAACAGGCTAAGGCAACATAGAAGATATCATCTTTTTATATCACCGTGGTGTCTAGGCAAACTTGTGTGCACCTCGACTATTCCACTTTATACCTGCTAGTCCGCTACCTTTCACTAGCACAGGTACCGACTAACTCTGCCCATTAAAGCTTAAGAAGATGGGAAGGAATCACCTGTTGTTCTTTCTCCTGTAGTGGGGATTTGAACATGAGACCTCATGATTCTCCTCCAACTTCATTAACCACTAGGCCACACCCTTGGCTGCAAAAATCACCTATGTTTTGTCTCTTCTGAAATTTAACCCTTGTCTCCTATGATTTTACACTAATTGACCTCTTGGAGTGCAGCCCTTGATTTGATTGTTGTTGCATATTAAGCATTGATCTCATGTTTTAAAACTGATTTCACTGTTGTTCTTTTTTCTTTGTTTGCTCCTAGAAATACATCATTCATGCATCCTCGTATCAATCACACAGGCCTCATCCATTATAATTTAATGATAGAAAGGAGCATTTAGCAATTAGGCGGGTAGATACAGCATAGATGAAATGGTCCAGGTCAAGAAAAGCAAACTGGCGCACGAGCGAAAGAATATAGCAACAATAGAGGACATTACTTATATTTAGGAGGAAACAGCAGATAAGCTATCTTCACAATCTTGTAAAGATAGATCTGAGGATACCTGATGTTAAAAGCTTCCTTCAGTTGGCCTTTGTTATCAAATGGAATAACCTGTTGACAATGAAGTCCATGTGAATCTTTTGCAAACATAAAGAAACCACCACAAAAACGAAGACCAAGTAGCCAATTTTTGAGTCTTGTAAGATGGTACCTTAAATAGTCCATCATAAAGGTGCAGCCCGATCAATCTGCATTCTGGATCAATGATACCAATCTACCAAAAGAGAGAAAAAGGGCAAGCGGCAAATGTAAAACAGGGTATTGAATACAATACAGAATCTCATTGACCAAATGAGAAATCAACAAAACATAATATCAGTTTATTCCCCTAAATTACAAAAATATTTAAGGGCATCTCGAAAAATAATACCTGACCATTATCCGTGGGACGGCCTATTCGATCTGACACATCTCCCATTGCTCTACATATTAGAATACCAAAAGAGGGGATTTTGAGTTTGAGAAACAAAATATATCCACTGACTAGAAAAGATATAAAGCGCAGCAAATGATAGAGGCAGACATTCTGCTAGGAGTAATCAAAAGAAAATAAAATTGAAAAAAAACTTTCAGCAACTAGCAAGAACATACAGCACATGAAGGCTAGACCACTCATGGTTTTGATTTGCAATAAGGTTTTGTGAATAAACAATAACATTTTCTTGGCCAACTTTTGAGGAAGTTTTAGCACAGACCAAACAAACTATCAAGGCTTCTATAAAATAGCTATAAAGATAAAGTACACCTGCACCAAGATTCATGCATTTACAGCACAACTACACCTCAGTCAATCATTATAAAGATGAAGTACCTTGCATCAAGATTCAAGCATTACAGTACAACTATCTATGCTCAGTCCCAAACAAGTTGAGACTATTCCTTTTTTTCTTTGATAAGTAGGGGGATATAGTTCTATATACACATGTTTCAAATCTGAAACCCGAAATTTAACTGCAATGGATTTTCAGATTTATTTTTATGAAAAAAAAAGAAACTTCTATATAAAAATTAGGCATTGTAGTTTTCCAGACTGACCTTGTGATAACCTCAGATGCCTCAGCATCCCATTGAAGGACACAGAATTTATATCGCTCCGTTGCGATGAAGAGAAGATCTTGTGTTTCACCCTGCCAGGATACCCATGGAACATGAAAAACTGACTTATGGATAAAAGAAACTGACTTATGGATAAAAGAAACTTTTTTTCTTGTGTCCAGTATATTTTGAAATATATAAATGAGCTAGAGATTGAAAGAATGTCAACTCACATGGGGACGGAAAAGCTCAAGTGTTGCAATTCTCCCATATATTGGCACATCTAACATAGGCTGCAGACAAATGCACTAAACTGCACTCATATTTTGTAATATTCTAGAGCCGAAAAAACACTTATCATCTTAATTAAGATCAGGAAAGTGAAGAATGAGAGTCACTAATTCTTACATTTAACAGAAAAAAGAAAAGAAATATAAAATGGACAACAAATACAGGTGATTTAAAAGAGCTTGAAAACAGAAAGGGGAGAACAAAAAACTTATAATATAAAAGGCTAAGAACTTTAGGCTATTGGAAATAGGAACATTAGTAAATAAATAAATTACCTAAATACCGAGTTTTTTTACTATGACAGAATTGAAACTAGAATAAAATCTAGACCATAGTATCATATAGTTGCACTAATTGATGTGATTCTTTGAGTTAACAAGGAATCAACCGACCAACATCAAAATCTTGATGCGGAAACAATGATAGTATGACCTGCTTTCAGTAAATGAACATTCAAGCTGTAGAACTCAGAATCAAGTGATTCAAAAACAATGAAAGATGAGATTCTGCATTACTAATTTTACTTATTCAAACCAAGCAACTAGAAACTTCAAAACAACTTAAAACATGGTCTGAATCTAAATGTCAAAATGGGCAAACTTGCAGATGGGATGGGTGTTCTTTTGAAGAACATCAAGGATTATAGTTTCAAAAGTCATCACCTATGATCAATTAACGAGATAAAGAAGCACCACACGCAATTGAGAATAAAATAAAACTGTCACCACCTTAATTGGAACAAAGGCAAGGATAAAGAAGAAGAAATAAAGTAAAACAGCAAACAGTTGTTGTAGCAAAATACATGAATTTTGAATACACGTGGCATGAGAATCATATATCTATGGTCTCTTATTTGATGATCACATTCCTATAAGTAAAATCTCTGTTCTACACTAAAAATAAATTAGAAACCTACCAAGAAAAGGAAATAAGAAGTCCTTGTAGGAAAGAAACAATAGACCAACTTAGAAAAGGAAACAAGAAAAAGTTCTATTTTTGGAAGGAAAGAAGAAAATGTCCTATTCTCGAAAAGAATCTACAAACTTGGGCTTCTTGAGCCGCTAGGATTTTTTTTGACCACTTGAGCTTTTTGGATATCTTGGGCTTTTGGAAACCAAGTCAACATGTTTGGACTTTGGTTGTAAAACACTAAAACTTGACTTTGGCCAATGTTCACAAGACTCAATAGGGAAAAGGGCCAAAATATTGTTGTAACTATTCGAAATAGGGTAACTTTTCCATCCGTTTTGTTTTTGTTGAACTATTCAAAATAGAACAACTTTCAAACAAAACAGAGGGCAAAATTATTCTATTTGGAATAGTTCAAGATATATTTTGCCATATTCCCAACTCAATATACATGCTTCATTTTCATTTGTCTCCCCTAGTTGAGAAAGTCGCATCCTCGAGTATAAATTCTCCACAAATGGAATAGGATCAGCAACATCCATGATTGTCTACACTCAGTTCACCAGGCTCAAAGTTGCCTTTCTCTAACTTCTTATATATCTTCTTCAGGACGAAAGTAACCTTAGCATATGATCAAACTACATCCCACTTCTTAGTTGTAACTTTATACTAACTTTCACCAAGAAATTCTCCTAAAGTAACTGCCAAACCTTAAGCCATGATCTGAAGTTATTGTCCTTGGAACTTTATGAAGCTTAACTATCTCCATGTTCTGCTGTTAATTGAGTATGTATGAAATTCTTTCGACATCTCAAATCCACGTACCACTAAATTAAGCATGGAGATCAACGAATATCTTCAACAAAATACATCAACAACAATGTTCATACAGATTTAACTCTATTATAGCCACATGTTGAGAACTCTTTTGCCCACACATTCTTGCCAAGATCCGTCCTTTAGAGGCACTAAATGGTTTGAAACTAAAATAGGCTCAAACTCTCCCTTGTTGGATCCTTTTCGAGAAACTCTTAACCCTATCCTTACACCTCATCATTGGCATTTGGAATTACATAGATCGCTACCTTGGTTGGAGAAATGGAGCCAAGAATCAATCAATATTATGTAGAATCTCAAGCGTGAGAGGATGCTCATTTGGACCCTTTAAGAAAATTAAGGCATCAAATTTTGTAGGTAACTTCTCAACATGTGGATCTAATGCATGCTCTTCTTTTGCACTTCCATAGCCACGCCAATGTTCAAAGGTTCTCAATTGATATGACCAATAATTTGTGATTTGGTCATTAAGAAATCATGCACAAATTGTCTTGCTTAATAAGTTCTTCATTCTTGCCTCCTGTAACATTGGAGATTCCACTGAAGTTCATCTAGGACTCCTCTAATCTCTTCCATCTCTTGAACTCAATGTCCTTTTCCTTGATTCCATGAGTAGATACCATATCTATGTGATTCTTTCAACTAATAAAAACTGATCACCCAGGATCAAGTTCTTGAATTGGAAAAAATGGTTAGACATGTTGGATACCAAATTTATATGATTCTTTCAATTAACAAAAACCAATTAACCAAGATCAAGATCTTGAATGGGAAACAACCTTTGGAAGGTCTGATTTTAGGAAATGGACATATCTCTAAATCATTTGAAGTGTCTAGGGTTAAGGCTACACGTTTTAAAAGCCCTCTAAAGTCTTTCTTTTTTACTTAAACTTCACGACAAGTCAAATTATGTCAAACAAAAGGAATATCACATTCTTCACTATAGTTGGCTTTACTCACTTTATCCAAACGGACCTTATTCTTTCTACCATAATTGAGTTGCGAGAAGTGATCAACATTTTCTTCCGATCATTTCTACATATTAATCAATTCTTTAACTGTAAGAATGAGTCTCTTTGTTGCTAGCCAAGTGAAAAACTAAACATACCTTCCTCTCTAACATATCCTCTCTTCTTGGTAGTCTTTGGTGGAAAGATTACATCGTTTAAAGTAAGCTTCCTTTTTCCTTCTAATTCTAAGCAGCTTTGTGCAATGATATGATGTTTTTCTCACAGAAAAATTTTGTGAGTTTTTAAATTAGTTTTACCTAAATCTCAATCTCAAACAGTTTCACAGTCTTGTACTTATGTACTTGGCAATTCTCATAGCTCTCTAACTTCATATGATATATAGCACGGGAAGGGGTCACTGAGTGTATCTTCTCTACAACACCTACACTTCCATATACTGAGCATGTTTCCATCTAACCTTTTTTTGTGAAATATGTTTCCAACTCTCTTTAAACATGATGTTGCACAAAATTGTTTAATAATATTTCTCCCTACTACACAGCAATAAGGCAACGTGATGGTGTCACTCCTCCAACCCCATCAACCCCTCTTGGATACCTTATTATGCAATCACTACTCCCCAAAAAAGCCCGCAACTCATTGTTGGATCCCCTAAGCCATTTAATAAAAGTGTTTTGTAGAAGACCCTGGATTCCTTCACATTGAGGCCTTTATACTTTATTGTGGATGTGACCGCCTTTCAATTCACTAAGTGAATCTATTTTTTCTCATCCTTCATATCGCACAAAAAGTTTAGTCTCAAAACCAATTTTGGAGTCAATAACAGGTGCATACATTGACATATAAGATGTCAAAATACTAAACATGTTATTGATCAATACCTCCTTGCTTTTTGGACAAATATCTCCATTGTCATCATGACCTTTTCTCTACTTTTCAATCACATATTGAGCAATCATTAAATGACACTCCTAGAAGCAACCTATGTAAGCCATAAGAGATGTCCCCACCTTGTAAATGAACCCTTCTAGAAAACCATATCAAGCAAATAATGTCATAAAGGATATGTTAGCGTTTGTTTAAGATTCATTAGAGCAAAATTGGTAGGAAAATTCAAAGTTGTTAATTAAGAAGCGGTAGTGCTTTGGGGTAATCTGTGAATTAGCTGGCGCCCCAATTGGGATACAACGCGGAGACGTTTGTTTTCCTCTTTTATGTGGTGTACTCTCTCTGCTATCTACAATCTACTCTATTGAAAGTAAGAGAATGAAGCAATTACTCGATTAAGCAAAATGAAGTAATGGTGCAGTAGAGCTTTTGGGAAGAACACTTCTACTTCTTTTAATCAATCATCAAAACTACTCAATCCCTATTACAATAATGGTATATACTTAAACTATCCTAACTGTCTTTTAACTCCCTAACCGACTCATTAATTACTCTTAACTAACTTGTCTAATTACCAATATGCCCCCGTACTCCTTTCCTTATGTAACTCCTATTTCTTCACTCCCCCTCAAACTGAGAGGTGCAAAAACATTAAGCACTCCCAGTTTGCCAACTAAGAACTCATGCTGAACTTTGGACAATCCCTTTGTCAATATATCTGCTATTTGATCCCTTGTCCCTACATGCTTGGTCTGTATCAAACCATCCTAAATTTTCTGTCTAATAAAGTGACAATCTATTTCTATGTGTTTTGCCCTCTCATGAAACACTGGGTTTGCTGCTATTTGCAATGCAGCTTTACTATCACTAAACAGTTCAACTGGTTGCGGTAATTCCATCCCCAGCTCCTTCATCAAACCTGTGATCCATACTATTTCTGACATTGCACTTGCCGTACTCCTGTATTCAGCCTCTGCTGAACTCCTTGACACAATATTCTGCTTCTTAGATTTCCATGAAATCAATGTGTCTCCATGCTTCACCAAATACCTTGACACTGACTTTCTAGTATTTGGACAAGACCCCCAGTCTGCATCACAGTATACTGTTAGTGTTTTTGATTTCCTGTTGCTCATTAGAATTCCCAGACCTGGTTCTCTCTTGATGTATGTTATTACTCTCATTGTTGCATTCCAGTGGGATCTTTTGGGCTGCTGTAGGAACTGGCTAAGGGTTTGCACTGAAAATGCAATATCTGGCCTGGTTAATGTCAAGTACAGAAGATTCCCAATTACCCTTTGACACTCACTCTTGTCGCCAACAACTCATCATTTGTCCTTCCAACCAGCTTATCAAGCTCTGTAGTAGTCAACTTCTCATTTGCCTCCAGTGGTGTCCAGGCTGGTTTTGCTACTCCCAGACTTGCTTCTGATATGATTTCCAAGGCATACTTCCTTTGATTGATCAAAATCCCTCTATTAGATCTGCTAAACTCAATTCCAAGAAAGAATTTAAGATCACCAAGATCCTTAATTTTAAAAGCTCTGTGCAAGGCATCCTTGGAATCTTTGATTAAGGTCAGGCTATTTCCAATCACCAACATGTCATCGACATATACAAGAATCACCACAATATTTGAATTCTTCCTCTTAATAAAGAGAGAATGATCCATACTACTTTGATGAAAACCAGATTGTATTAAAGCTTCAGTTAGTTTCAAGTTCCATTGCCTACTTGCTTGTTTCAATCCATAAAGGGATTTCACAAGTCTGCACACCATAGGAGACTCCCCCCGACTTGGAAATCCCCGAGGAAGGTACACATACACTTCATCATGAAGGTCCCCATGCAAGAATGCATTATAAACATCCAACTGATGAATATGCCAACCAAACTGAGCAGCTAGAGAAAGAATTGTTCTAACAATGACAATCTTGACAACAGGGGAAAAGGTTTCGTTATAATCAAGGCCCTCTCTCTGATTGTAGCCCTTAGCCACTAACCTAGCCTTAAATCTTTCCACCTCACCATTAGCCTGTAGTTTCACCTTGTACACCCATTTACAACCAATGGGATGGACACCAGCAGGTAAAGGAACAAGGTCCCAAGTATGATTATCTTGCAAGGCAGTGAGTTCAGCATTTATAGCCTCAACCCACCTAGGGTCCTTGGAGGCTTCATGATAAGACTGAGGCTCAACAACAGAAGAAAAAGCACCTAAATAGGATTGATAATTTGTCTGGAGAGTACACGATTACCCTATGAATGTTCTAACCAAAAAATTATTAAATGACATTCCAAGGTCAATCGCATTTGCAAGTGATGTAATACTGGTTGACAACACTATTGAGATCACCAATCAAAACTTGGAATTATGGAGAGGCACCCAAGATAATAAGCAGATACAGAAAATTTTGCCTCAACAAGACAAATGGTTGCGTGATTACACTGGACATTGTAGTACCAAAATGCAAATATTTAAGTTCAATCTTCTGAGAGAATTGTATGATAGATGAATAGGAAGACAATGGAGGAGTGCTACTTGAGTATTAAGCGATAAAAGATACCTAACAAAGGGAAAGACAAGTTTTATAAAATAGTTCCCAGACGAGTAATATTATATGGACCACAAGCTCGGGGCTCGACGAAACAGAAAGTTTCAGCATGTTGAAAATGGGGTTAGCAGTGAAAGAAAGAGCTGCGGGGTCACATAAAATTTTTCGGGACCAAAAACAATCACTTCCACAAGAGGATGAAGTAGCACAAAAGAGGATAAAATAGGGATTGCCTAAGATAATTTAGCCATGTCCTAAATGTATGAAAAACTAACCCTTATCATGCAGTTTCTAGAATTATTCTCAACTCAAAAAGCACATGTATTTACCATGCTGATTATGACTAGAATAGATATCAAATGTAGAGATATCCAATAATACAAGTTGAAGTCATATACTAGTGTGGGCTTAAGCATTCAATTAGACTAATCGCAATTCGCCTTTTTAAATTTAAATGGTCCAAAAACACCCAAGGATGTGGTCTAGTGGTCAATAAAGTGGGTTGAAAACCATGAGATCTCATGTTCAAATTTCAACAGAGGCAAAAACACTAAATGATTTCTTCCCATCAATCCAAATTTTGGTGGACAGAGTTATCCGGTACTTGTGCTGATGGGAGATAGTAGCAGTTGAGGTGCGCGCAAGCTAGCCCAAACACCACAATTATCAAAAAAAGGTTAAATGATCCAACTGATTTTCTATCAACTATTGATATCATTTTTTATGAGAATGGTTGATCTAATTCATTCTTCTTTCTTTTCTCAAAACAAAAGAGAACAGAATAAACCTTCCATTACAAGCTTGCTAAGCTTCTATTAAAAACAAATGCCAGAATTGGATAAATTATGCCTAAAACATGAGTAATTGCAAACAAAGAAGGAAAACTTGTTCACCTGTAAACCTTGGGGGGTGAGTAAATGAATCTCAATTCGAGTACATTTCCTAATAAAACCAAATTGAGAAAAAGATTAACATTTAGTAACCAATTTTCACATGAAAAATATCAATAATTAAATATAAGAATAATCAAAAAGAAATACTCTGCATGAGTAATTATCAAAGCCGACTATAACTATGGATTGTAAATTATAGGTAAAAAAATGAATGCAAATGTACTGCTCCTATGCTAATAATGGGCCGAGCCAGTTGTGAAAAATCAGGAAACCCCCAATAATTGAGCACAATATTAGGTGTAGTTCAGTAGAAAACAAGTACCAACAACGAACAACATAAGCCAAAATCCACAAACAACTAAAGCAAATAGGCAAGGAAAAGGAAGAAAGAAATATCCGGTGCAAATTAAAGTTCGTTAGAGAGAGAGGAAGGAAAGAAAGCAAGGGCATACGCAATGATGAGATTGAGCTCTTGAGGACCGGTGAAATTGCCCACACAGGAATGTGTAACGTTTGTTGGCTTGTGAGCCGTAACCACATAGTTCCATACACTCATCTTGTATCTCCCTTTTAGATGTCGATATCCCCCGCTATACCTACAAACCCTAAGACTTCTTTTTCCTCTATTTGTGCAAATATATATGTAGGACAGTGGTGAGTTCAATCACTTGAAATAGTAGAAACGAAAGGGGGAAGGCAGGCACTGCATTTATAATATTGGCAATGAAGAGAAGACGAGTTCAAAGAAAGTGCGGAACGACGTCGTTGTTTGTTAAATTAGGTTACGCAGGGCAAGGACCATAAACCATGAGCCTCCGTTGGACGAATGGCAGGGTTGGGCTTTGAGCTCCCGCCACAAAATAAAAGTATGTCCTTTCACGGAAAAACAAAAAATTGCATATTTTTAAGGAAAAATAAATAAAAGTTATAAACTAAATAAATTAGAGAAGTATACTAAGAGAGATTGATATATCATTCAATTTTTTAATTACTGTATAAATAAACTAAATTAATTTTCTAATTATAAAAAAGAAGTATCTGCGAGGCTTTTCAAAAATTAGTTGCAAGCCTTTTCAGAAGTTGCTAGTAAGTTGCATGCTTGAGCTACTTACGATCTGTCTGCTTGAGCTACTTGCAAGCTTGAGGAAGTTGTTGCAAGGACTTTAATGAAATTACTGCAAGCTGTCTGTTTGAGCTAGTTGCAAGTTGTCTACTTGATTTCAAGTTAGTCCGGTAAATTATGTAATGGATATTATTCACAATACAGTACATTTATAAAAATGTTACACCCCGTAAAATTTAACAATTAGTAAGCATACGCGTGCATTTGAGGTGAATAAATAGAGTACGACGCGTGTAGAAAAGCCTCGAAAGTCGGGTCGAGCGAGGCCAGGCCGCAAGGGCCAGTGCGACGCACCGGCACACTGGCACACTGGCACACTGGCGCCCTGGGCAGCGCGGCGCACCAGCCCCTTGGCGCGTTGAGGGGCACGACGCGCAGGGAGGTTGGCACGATGGGCAATGCGGCGCGCCTCCCTGCCATCGCCCACTATATAAGCCATTTTTAATATATATATATATATATATATATATATATATATATATATATATATATATATAAGGCCCTTTATGTTGATGTTATGTTATTTTTCCCAAAATCAACCCGGCCCGGTGAAGAAAAAATGAGAGAATCAAATAATTTTCATCCATTATGCTACGACGCGTTTAAATTAAGTTAACCGGGTATCAAAGTTTAAGAGGCTGTGGGGGCATTACTCTTAGAGGTTATTTTTCGCGAAGTCGCCGGCGAGGCTCGTAACCTGCCCGAGCTAAAGTTGTCGAATTGCTCCAAACTAATTTCTACATCCACGGAGCTTCAAGTAAGCATTTCTCCCCTTACGGACTTTTCGAGAAATTATGTGTTTTTCGGCAAGTGTTCCGTTAAGTTGAAATAGTTAATATTTATATATAAAGTTATCGTTTTATAAATTTGAAATGCAAACTACCGTTTCATTCTCGATAAAATGCGACTTGATTGAAAAGCGTGAATATAATACGAAACTTCACTTGATTAATTTAAGACTGGCGATCGAGGAGGTATGTAAAACCATTCTTGGCAAGTTAGTTTCTTTAGTATTATAGCTGAGTTTAAATCAGGTAAAGGAACCATGAGCATATTAATTGTGATTGCTTGAGTGTTATGTTAGAGACCAGGTATTCCATATTTAGTTTGGGGATTGATTAAGCCTGTATAGCCTTCCATGACCAACCTGGGGTTACTAGGCGTATCGATGCCCGCTAGGGGGCGAGATGACGTTGCTCCGCGGAGAGCGGTATGCCGTCAGTGAGGATGAATAGGGTCTAGGTTCTCCCTTGATCCATTCCATAGTTGGACTACATATTCGTATCGGCACCACATGCCGTCAAGCACATTGCCAAGGGAGTGCGGTCTTGAGTCCAACGGACTCGAGACACAACTATAATCGGGGGCAGCGGACTTAGTTGCAAACCTAGAATTTGGTAGGATGGCTTCTGACTACTAGTTGACCCGGTCTTGATCATGATAGGGGTATATAGATTGAGGTGTACTCACCCCCGGGGGCTTACGGGAGTCCCGGGTGGGTTATTCTGTACTAGTTGTACCTTGAAGCTTATAGGGGCGAAGTAAGGGTTCTTGTTTGCTTTGAATTCTTACATTAAAATTAGATAGTGAGTTCGGCTACCCGGGTATTATCTCTACCCTTTCTTTTCGGTTATTTTCTAGTTTCATTTCTTTTACTCCAT
The DNA here is from genome assembly GCA_018107945.1 of Datura stramonium. NCBI lineage: Eukaryota > Viridiplantae > Streptophyta > Magnoliopsida > Solanales > Solanaceae > Datura > Datura stramonium. The sequence continues at coordinate 54,961 of JACEIK010005461.1, read as the reverse complement.
CATTATAAATCACTTGGTTTACATATTATCGATACCCTTCTTGGGCGCTTGCATTACTGCCTGCGAGGTGCGGATAGACGAGGAGGCTGGTCCCTCTTAGCCTTGATCGGGATTGTTAGCAAAATTAGGCTCCTTTCCTCGAAGCTTACTCAGATAGAAGATTTACTTCTTTTGATTATGCAGTTTTGGGTAGCGGGGCCACTGTCCCAGGCCGTCATATTACTCCTAGAGGCTTGCATTGTTTCTATTTTCTTGTGGTTAGTTGTTGAAGGTCATGTGGAGCCCATATGTGTTTTAGTTTACGTGTTGGCCGTGTGGGACCTTATTTAGGCTGTTAGTTAAGCGGCCTTGGCTGACCTGATTTAGTTGCTGTTGGATTTACTTCTGATCGCCTTTGAGCATCATGGTGGTCTTGTTGTCCTATAGGTTTTCTGTTATTACTGTCTCACGGATAAGCATTTTCTTCTACGGTGGGCAAGGCCTTGACCAGGGGTTGTGTTTACAATGAGATATAGCCCGTTGTGTTTCTTGATTTGAGAGTTAGTATTGGTCTGCGCCAGGTGTGCATAGGCTTAGCTAGATCGGTTCGGATCTAGTAGGGCACAGGTGCCAGTCATGCCTCCCAAGGTGGGGCGTGACAAACAATCCCCTCGGATGTTTAGTAATCAATAATGTATCTAGTAATACGTATTAGCGCCTCATTAAAAACCTAATCAGAAAAACCCAATAGGAAAAAATCTTGGTTAAGGAAAAAAAGAGTGTGACGCGTATTTTACTCCTGATCAGAAGACTACAATTAAGATGTCAAGTCTTCTGTTCTAAACTTGAATATCATTCTCTCATAATTAAAGTTGGAAAAACTTTGTGAGAACAAATTTGCAAGATTATCACTTAAACGGATGTATATCAATATCATCATTCTTTCGGAGATCATTGTGTGAAGAAAATTTCGGTGAAATGTAATTCTTTCTATCTTCTTTTATAAAGTCTTCCTTTAATTGGGCTATACATGTCACATTGTCTTCATATATGACTATGGGTATTTTTAGTATCACGCTCCAAACCACATCTTTCTTTGATAAAATGTATCCATGAGATCCTCGACCACACATATTCTCTACTTGCTTTCGCGAGTAGCTATTATCTCAGTATAATTTAAAAAGTAGCAACAATCACTGCAAGAAGAAAGCATTTACCAGTCCTAAATCCGTCGCTAAACGACAATGGTGATCGGCGCGTGAAATATCGTCTTTGGTGATATGCTCGTTGCTAACCATTTAGTGACAAAAAAATCGGTCACATACTTAGAGAAAATTCTTGGCCAGATCCTATATATTGCCAGAGACTAGCGATAAAAATAAACTTCGTCATTATGTTAGTTATTTTTGTCACTATTTCAATAGAATTAGCCCCGTTGTTAGATCTTATTGGCGATTAATATTTTTGTCGGCTAATTCATCTCACACCACCCCAAGTCTCATTTCTACCTTTCTCTTAGACGAAAATAGTTTGGCTATAAATCATCACAATTTTAATTTTATATAATAATATTAAATACACCTATCGAAACATGTTTTAATATAATAAACATAATGAAAATATCTTCGACAAGGTCTAAAATATAGCAAAAATACAATTGTCCTTCATTTAACTTCTAATTGTATATTCAAATAAAAACTAAAATCGTTTGCGATAACTAGGGTGGACATAAATATCGAAGAAGCTGAAAAATGGAAAATGGGTTAATTCAATTTTCGATCTCGGTTCTTCGATTCGGTGTTCGATTTCTTTTTGAAAAGTTTGATTCTTTAGTTCAGTGTTTGGTATGAAGGTCACGGTTCTTCGAAGAACCAAAGTTTTATTAATTATATTTTAAAATAATTTTTATATTTAATTTTAAAAACCAACTTTACTAAATCGGAGCCGAGAAGAACCGAATGCCACCTCTTCCAATAACAATAAAGTATAAACAACAAAACCCAACTTGTGAGAGTTTGGAGAATCATGACCATCATCGGAAGCGTGCATGAACCTCATCAATGTTAATAGTAGCTAGAAATGAGAAACTACTATTGTCATAGTTGATGGATGGTTGGTAGGAGTGTCTAACTGAGATGAGGGTGAAGGAATCAATCCACGTATCCACTCAACAATTATAGAAACTATTTGTTCAGTCAATGAAGGAATCAATAGCATCATAACTCATTCAAATTTGAAGTGCGATCATTCAATGAAGGAATCAATCGCATCATAACTCATTCAAATTTGGATGTGGTATTGTGGATGAAACATCGGTCGAAGAAGCACGAAGATTCGACTCATAAAGTAATTTTGCTTGAGATCCAAGACCATATATTCTTAACTTTGTTTTTCTCTCTACGGCTTGGTAACATGCTCGAAATTTATCAATATTAGATTGAGTTTCTATTTGATTATGTAATATTTCTTCATATTTTTCCTGTACAAATGTCACACCCCAAGTCTAAACCCTGATCATCGACCTGCACTTAGACCACCTTCGTGATCCAAGCAAACTCTTGGCGACTTACTATGGTTTGAATATCAATAAACAATAATCAATAAATGATGACAGTGTGGAGGTGTGAACTTGGTAGAGCTCAATATAGTAAAGAGAATTTATCCCTACCAGTGAAATAAATGTTAGAAGTAATGTTTTGACTCAACATCTAACTCTATCTGTAAACCCTCTGCTTGTAGAAGAGGTGCGGGGCCTGCTTCTCGCACCTCGGCTCACATAAAGTAAAAGATTTAATCAAAATTGTGGCACTCCTGAACAAAGGCCTCAATAAAAAACTGAATGTAGATGAAGTTCTAGCGAAGTGTCCTTTGCTAATCCTGGCTCCTTGAGTCTGCATCATAATAATAGAAACAGCAGCAACATGAAAACCATAAAAGAAATTTGGAAACTACGTGCGAACTCGAATGATGCATGGGACACCATATGATAACATGATCAATGTGTGAAACAGTTTATGGAATAAAACTCATGCATCAAAATTAGATTTATAATATATGTACAGTAATGTATATCGTAATTGGTTGGAGAGTTTCTCATAATCGACACCATCATGAATGAGCACGCTGATACCCAACTATCTCGCTCAAGTTAGCAGCCTTAGTCAAAACCTTGTGTCAGGTTAGAGGAAGATCACAATCTGGGATCCTTATCAATCAAAGTCCTTACCAGGGACTATCTTTGAGAGTCACTCAAACCAAGATGCGATCATCTTTGGATGCGTGGTTATGTTACACCAAGTAAATTCTTAACATGTAGATGACCTATTCACATGTTGGTTAAGAGTTTTGAATGTCATACATGCTAGAAAAAGGCCCGGGGAAAGACCGGATAAGTGACACGTCAAACCATCGCGGGAGGAGCGAGTGAGCCTGCGCGATGGCGGCGTGCCGCGAGAGGGCCTCCGCGAAGCGACGTGTCGCGGAGGCCCTGTCCAAGCCTCACTATATAAACCCCTCCACTTCGGTTTTAATGATAAAATTCTTATAATTTCAGGAAAACGAGGGAAACGGGGAGGGGAACGAAGATTACTTAACAATATTCATCAGGTCACGCCGTCAAACGCGGTCCAAACTCAAATTAACTCCGAATCAAAGTATTAAGCGGCAAGAGAACATTCCCTACAATTTAGTTTTCGTGAAATTCGATCGGCGAATCGTCGTGCTATTGAGATAAGGTAAGTGGAGTTGCTCTAAATTAGTGTCAACATACACCTAGCCCTAAAGTTGAGTATTTCTCCCTTCTGGACTTTCGAGAAATAGCGAGTTTTATTCCGTTTTTGATAAGTCAAAGTTTGGGTTATATATATATTAAAAGTGATATTTTCTTTCAGAATATTAATGTATTCCTGAGTGATATATATATATATGAATGCGGTTAGGAGAAATAGCGGAAATGCGACCGAGCTACGCGGTTAGTGAAATCGAGAAAACGAGTATGTAATGCTTGTTCCTTGACGGGATGATATTTTCTTTCAGAATATTAATGTATTTAGTTCTAATTGATATATATATATATGAATGCAGTTGGGAGAAATAGCGGAAATACTGACCGAGCTACGCAGTTAGTCGGGAAATCAGAAACGAAGGTATGTAATGCTTGTTCCTTCGGCAGGATAGTAATCCCAGTATAGTAAATAGCGTGAACTATAGAAGAAAGAATTCAGAAGTCGAGTATTGAGTCCAGTATGATTTCAGCAAGCATGTTGTATAATATTATGTTATATTCAGAATAAAAGTTAGTAGAGCAATATCAGACAGTCAGATAATATTTTAGATACAGTATTTATAAAGCTGAACCCTTTCACCCAACTCGGTGCTAAATACTCCTCCCAAAATAATCTTGCTTATATCCTCATGTCGTTTTTAGACAAACATCAAAACATCATTATAAAGTATTTTAGCTATACATATAATGAATATTTAAAATCATTTGTGGAGCCTTTTGCTCAAAATCGCTTTAAACTTTGCTTATGAGTCTCTCACTCAAAACATCGGTTAAAACATTAATGGAGAGATTCTCGCTCAAAATAATCTTTAAACATCAATAAGGAGCCTTGGCTCAAAAAATCTCTTTAAAACTTAGGATCTTCTAGGTTCCAAACATCTCACGAGTTTCAAAAATAAGACTTTACTTAAACTTTTGAAAATCATGTGAAAATCATACTTTTATGCTCAAAAGCTCTTTATGCATACTCTCTTGAAAATATGCTTAACTTCATGAAAACCATGCATTTATTTCAAAAAAAATGCTTCCAAAACTATGCTTCTTAAAATCATGCTTTCATGCAATTGGGTTTATGGGAAAAGAGACATGAACCAACTCATCAATCAAGCAATAAATAATAAATAATCAAGAGAGGATGATCAACAATTTTAATAGAGAGAGCGACAATCAATAGACATCAATAATTAACTTAATGTGAAGATGTCATGACCCGAGCATAGATCCCGGACGCGACATGAGACCTAAAACCACGAATGGTTTCAAGCTAATCCACGGTATATGCAACATGATTACAAGCTTAACTAGGCAAAAATAAATCATAAACACAAGATACGCAGAAGTCTGCATATCATAGAGCATAAGCGTAGATAACACATCAACAACGCTGAACCATCTATACATAGCTGTCTGAAAAGCCTCTAATCATACAATGAGCTAATGGGACAACACCCCCAACTAGCTCGCTAAGTATAAAACTGAAAGACATAAAATAAAGTGATATGAACCAAAAATTCCGTCCTCGGATCATGAGGACTCACCAAAACTAATTGGAATGAAGCGGGAGCAAGCTAACGTCGGGGCTGAGACTGATCACCTAAACCTATATCATGAGACGATATAATATAGAAGTATGCGAGTCAGTACTGTGAATGTACTGAGTATGTTGAGTAAGTAAAACATGCTATTAAATCAGTAAAAGAGAGATCATGAGTATAAGCTTGTATAAATCATGAGGTTCAAATCATAAACTGAATATGAAGGCTCAAGGTTTTCAAAACTATAATATAAGGCTGATCATGACTGAATTCACAAGTAAAAACCTAATAAAGCATATTTTTAAATAGATTATCATAATTCGTAAAATCATAAATCGTGAGCATGAATATATATAGAAACTAAGGAACAATGGGAGATTCTTATAACCGACATACTCCACATGAGCATACATGGAGCCCGACCTGTAAAATCCTGATCGGGGGTGTTCATACCTTGCCAGGGGTAGAACCATGAAAAGGTATAATATCACTCATGGTTGGTTCATTCGGGCATGGGAGACACTCTCTAGAGGACCCCATCATGGTTATGTTGGCACGTAATTTTGAGACCTGGGTATGTTGGAACCCTGGCCTACTCGATTCTAAATACTACTCCCAAAACATATATAGTGCTCACATCATAATCATGAAACATGGATTTTACATGGTTAGTTTAAATCATGAAGTTCGTAACATATTAACATACGTGAGCTAGCTATGAAAATAGTGTCGAACAATGGCCATGATACATAGACTTCAATTTCATAAAAATTTTGTATAATGGGGTAAAATCATCATATCTTGTAAATCATGGATTCATAAGGAATTCTAGTATAAAACATGCATAATAATCATTACTCATGGATTCAAACATAAGAGGCTCAAATTCATAGAAAATCATGAGGAACTTCATCAATATTGAGTAGAGACAATTGTAACTTAATGTCACGCCCCGCCCTGGGGGGTATGACTGGCACCTGGTCCCCTAGTAGGACCTGGACTGCTAACTGGTGGGCCTAGACACATCTGGTGCCTGACTAGCTCTATCTCAGGTTTCTGGAAATAAAGGGTTATATAACGGCTGTAAACACAGCCTCCGGCCAACTAGGCCTATAGCCACCTGAAAATGCATCAACAGCTAACCAGAAATATTCTAATATCAAGGAACCTATGCGGGCCGACAAGGCCACCATGCTGTCTAGTAATCTGAAACTCAACAAATGAATACTGAAAGGCTACGTGACCGGCAAGGTCACCACTACTATCAAACTATGGCCCCACACGGCCAACATAAAAACAGAAATACTAAATAGCTATAACAAACCGAACGGCCTCACACGACCGGCTCAACTAACCACGGGGAGATAAATGCAGAAATACGCAAGCCTCTATGAGTAGTAATAGAAATGATCGGGATAGGGCCCCAACGACCTACCCATACTGTACAACAAAGAAAAAGAGCTACACTTCTGAAATCAGACTCCGGATGACAGGAGCTGATGACTCTATGGCCCCCAGCTGGAATCACGAGGGATCGCCTCCTCGTCTATGAGTACTTGCGGGCAAGTAATGCGAGCGCCCACTGGGCGTCGATTACCGCGATGCGAGTATGCAAAGCAACTGAAATAATACAACTGAATACAACTGAATATAGATAGCATAACTAGCAATTCTGTATGACTGAGATAACTGAATACGAAGAAGGCAGTATGAGCTGAATCAAACTTCTGCTGTCTTGATGAGAGTGAGGCGTGCTGTAGACGTGACGGCTGCTTTGTCTATTAACTAGTATATAGCACATAAATAGATATACAAGTAGAAAGCAGAGCCAATACCAACCCCCATAAGCCGGATGGCATGAAGCAAACAAACAATCTATATCCCTACCCGGGTCAAAACCGGTAAAATAAGTCACTCCTCATCTGCTCACTAGGAGCACCTCTCACCGAAGCCCCACAGGTTTCCGGCTTCGGCCATAGCCTCAGACCTGTGCCGTGTCTGAGTCCGGGGGACTCCTATAACTGTATCTGTAACTGGGAAACTGTAATATTCCCTGGACACTGCTCAACCCAGGGAATATCTGTGCTGTAGTGCTGATGGACTGATATGGGGAAGCTTCATCCCATCTTCGTCCAAGCGGGGATGGCATGCCACTCCTTGGGTAGCGTAAACCCACCCGCTCAGTGGGCGACACGATTACCAACCCAGGGGCGGCGAGGATGCTCAATAAGGTGTCCTCACGCCACATCAAGTCTCAACAAACAAATAGCACATATATATAGCAAGCATGTCCTAGCTGAAAGACTATACGAAATCGATTTCTTATTGATCTCTTTACGTATTATGCGATTATTTCTTGATTATACGGTCTATGTCTTTATTTAGCTGTTTGGCTAATCTGTAGCCAGAATGCTATCTGTCTGAATGGCTAATGCGCTGGCCAAGATCTCATCTGTTTGAATGGCTAGTCTGTAGCCATAAAACTGTACGAATGTAAGCATACATAGCCATAATACGTACTTGTCTATCGATTTTACTTTAGCTTTGTCCCGAAAATTTGTATCTTTTATTCTACAACATGTGCTTGCCTAATCCTTACAATAGGCTATACTGAATACGGAATCTTTAACTCATCCCTTTGGCGCATGCTTTACTATCTTTCACCGGATTGAGCACGATACAATAACGCAAACCCGAGATCTACTGGAAACACTCAATACTCAACATTCAACTTTCAGGAATTCAATTACGGAGTTACATGATTTACAAAGGCTAAAACTTCCTAACTTCTTGAGAAGCTGCTTTACATACCTTAACCTCGAGTTATCCGACTGTCGTACAAGGCTCGGTCAGTACTTCAGCTAGTTCTCAAGCTGCATTCATATACACGTCAATTAGTACTAAATACAACACTGATACGAAGAAGACAACGTCACTTTCGATATAATTATCGTCTAAACTTAGGCTTATCGAAGACGGTAAAAAGCTGCTACTTTTCAGAAGTCAGGGGAAAGGAGAAGTATTCACTTTACGGCTAGGAGAACATAGACACTAGTTTGGAGCAATTCTACTTACCTTAGTTCAGTAGCTCGACGATTAGTCGGCCGTATTTCGCGAGAGCAAATCATTAGGAATGCTCTCTGTGCTAAATACCTCGGTCTCTGCTGCTAAATACCTCGGTACCTGAGGTTAATTTAGATTTGGACTACGTTTGGCAGCGTAATCGAACGATAATTTAATTACCCTCTTCGTCTCTCCCCGTTCTCTGCATTTTCTGGAAATATCAAATGAAATATATCACTTAAAATCGAAGTGGGGCTTTATATACTTGGGCCTGGACAGGCCCAACGTGTCATGGAGCCAACGCGGTGGCCCCGCCTCTGTGACACGGTTCCATCGCGGAGGGGCTCTGCCCCGGCTCCTTCTGCGATGGTCCGACAATTTTCTCGTCCGATCTTTTCCTGGGTCTTTTTCTAGCACGTATGGCTTCCAAATATGCTTAACCAACGCGCGAATAGGCCATCTAGGTGCCAGAAATCTTACGGGGTGTAACACTTGAAAACATAAATTTATGAGAGATTTTGATAGAAATCATGTATCATAATCATGGAAATATGAATTAAATCATAAGGGAACTGATTTCATAGTATAACATGAAAGATTTAATCCAATCTAACCCTAATCCTAGAATTTTGAACTTAGGGACTTGAAAGTTGAAAATCATGAATTCAACTTAAAAATGGCATGAGGGTGAGAGGAATCCCCCATTCATAACCCTACATATCTAGCTTGAAGAATCTCTATCTTGACTTGAAGACCCAAGAGAAAATTGAATCAATTTGATGAAGAACCCTAATCTTGGCTTGAGAGGATTTGATCTTCCAATTGAGGTGCTAGGAGTAGAATGAGGGTTTATGCTTAGCAAAATCCCTTAATAGACCCCTTTAAGAACCCAAACTGATGTTACATAGGATTTGAAAGCTTATGAAGTTACAAAAATTTCCCTAAGACTTCGCACTTAAAATTGCCCTGTCTAGTGGTACGACTCATACCACGAGTCATACCTAGAACCCACGACCCATACTGACGCCCGTAACAATGAGTCCTACCTTGGACCACTCTCTGAACTTTCACCCTGCGGCCCTTAGGTACGAATCGTACAACCTCAGCACGACTTGTGACCACTAGTCGTACCTATTTCACCAAAGCCCGATAGCATTCTGAACTGACCACGCTCAATACAACTCTCCTTTTTCAAAGGAGGTGGCATCGGTCGTTGTCAAAAAATAAATTTCCAACAACCCCCATAGAGAATCATACTAGATTAACCAAGAGTTGTAAAGTAAATTAATTTGGCATGCATCATTGTTTATACTGTAACAAAGGAAAAGTTGGGGGAAAAGGGGTAAACTATAGAATTCAAATTTCAAAGTAAAAACAACGCAAGTTGATCATTGCAAGCAATGTGAATGAACTAGAGATATGCTTTTGATAGGGTGTTGATTGGATTGGGGTTAATTAACTAGTCTCAAATATCAATTATAACATGAATAGCAATGATAAAGGCTACACTCGATGTTTATCAACCACTTGGGTGAATTTAACTTGGGTTATCTCAAACCTCAAGGTCAATACTATCAATCAATCAACCACCAAAAACTTGAGGAAGAACTGAAATATCTCTAGCTTCAGCCCTTTAATGGGTGATGGAAATGGGATTTGACTATCTCTAGCTCAACTCCACATATCCATGACCCAATTGCTCACTAATGCTTCCTCACCCATATCTTACTCCTCTCTTTCAAGCAAAAGAAAGATAAGAAAAGTAAATTAATGTTTGAAACCATTAATTATAGCATTCAAACTTTAGAGGAAACACTAGATTCATGCATTATAATTGAATTTAAGACTAAATAAACAATATCCAATCCATTCTAAACCCAAGCATGCACACACCCCTAGCAATTAAATTAGCTACTTATAGATGAAGTTAAATAGAATATACCCATGAGTGATTTATTAACATTCATCATATTTGAATAGAAATTTAAGCTTTTAAATCTACAATAATGGTGGGTTTAGCTCAAGAATAGCAAAGAAGAAGAAGAAGAATGTACTTTTTTACTTCTCTCTCTACTTTTCTCTCTCTTTTTTTAAAGATAAGATGTACAAGTTTTTACATGTATGAGTACAATTGGGGTAATTCTGCATATTTTTTTTGTACAACTTTCCTCAAATTTCCTTGGAAGCTTCCATATTGAATTTGTGTCAGAGTGGATAATTTTACCCAATCAGCGATCTGGCCACTTGCGCGACACCTTCATTCCACAGGTTCCCATCTGTGAACCGTGGATTCTTCGCTGGTCTTTCATCGCTTTGTTCCATAATTAGCTGCATTTGCACCTGTGTTTCGCAAGTGCACTTCAGCTCTATCCAGTGAGTCCTGCATTCGCACTTGCGCTTCACAGGTGCCAAAGTGTGACACACTTATTTCTATCTTCCAGTAGAGTTCTTTTTGTTCAATTCCTCTATTTTCCTTGTCTAAGTTCAATACTTGCAAAATCAAAGAAAAAAGGCATAAAACCTTCCTAATTGATGTGAAAACCATGCAAAAGCTCATGCTTAAGAGCCAAATGAGTTGGAAAATTATCAACTCATCAAACTTCCAAACTTGTAGCATTGCTTGTTCTCAAGCAAGACATTCTATCACAACTAAGAATGAATTAAGCATTCTCATCAAAAGAGCTGGACAAAGGACTTAAGCTTAAGACAACTCCAAAAATCTCACTCTGATTCAAGAAAAAAAAACTCAAAACATGTTGTACAAACTCAATTAGCAACCATAAGCATTTGGCATATCACATTTTAATCTTTTGTTTCAAAACAGTGGATATTTTCAATCAAAACACTCTCAATAAGCATCTCAAGTCATTAACAATCAACATTCAAGGTTTACCTTAAAGTTCACTATTCAACTTGTCTCATTCACACCTCTCAATTGAAAGCACAATTTTAGCATGTACCCCATGGAAGTGATGCCACTCACATAAAGAGAGAATCCCACTCATATTCATGCAATTCACACATAGGGATTATAGAATAAAGCAAAGACGCTTACTGTCTCAAAGACATTCAAGTGCATATATATTTGACCCATAGACTTGCCCTTCATGTAACTCGCCACTAATATAGATTTACTACAGTTGAAATCACTAAGGACTTGCAGGTCATAATGATGGTTAGGGGTAATGGTAGGACAAATTTTAGTTCTAGTGACTAGAACCTCCCTAATGCTTGTGATAAATTTTAGTTCTAGTGACTAGAGCCTCCCTAATACCTTTTATGAACACACTCAATCATCCCGCTACACTAATGAGATTACTCCACCTTATCTCTCCTTATTCATCATTCTCATTTTTCATCAAGAACCACACTTGTAACACCTTGAATTCTATATTTAGCCTCATCTAAGCAAGAGATAGTACCTTTCAACTTTATCTTTTTCTTCTATTGGTTGGAGGTTTTTCAATCAATCATTTCATTCTTTTTCACAAGTAATTTGGTGCTACCTCACATTGAAGCTCACATATTTTTCCTTTTTGCATACCCCCAAACTTAGGCTTTTGCCTCATTTCAATTTATTTCCTTATCCCTCCCAAATCTTGGGCTTCAAACCCCTATTTTTTCTACCAGCAATTAGGGAGGATGGGTGCCAAAGAAGTGGATTAAAAAGGGTAATAGGCTTATAATGTGGTTTCCATGAAAAAGGGTCAAAGGCCAAACATTGACTCTCAAAGATTGATGTTCAAGGAGGTCATTTTTGTGGTGAAGTGACAATCCAAAGAAAGCCTAAGATCATTTTCTAAGTCCAGCTACATCTAATATTTCGCCTTGAATCACACTCAGGGCAAGTTATAGACAATGTGCACACACAAAAATCAAGTCAAAGACCACCACACAAGGCATCACACTCCGAAGAGTTTGACTATTTTTCACAATCAAATCAAGAGCATGACTTTAGACAAGCTAGCTTGCAAATCAAGAAGCCAAATAAGGAATGTGTAATACATGACAAGAGAGTGCTCATTTTCAAGTTCAAAATTCATTGCTATGCCATAAAAAAGATTTGGGGGTACCAATTAAAGTAAACACAATAATAACTCAAAAACATGGCATTTTTCCTTAAGAAAGTCGCCTCTCAATCTATCATAGAAAAATGTCACCTGGTTTGACACAAAAGAGAAAAGAAAGAAAATTTTGCTTCTTGAAAAAGAACCGTGGTATAAGGAAAACCCTTAAAATTTACTACTATCTACTATAAATAAAGGTGATCTGCAAAGCACGGGTCAAAAATTCATTGGAATATAAGATCAACCTGTCAATGACACTTCACAATATTATGTAAGAAAGATAGGGCAATAATTTTCATTATTTCAAAACAAAATAAGGGCATTCTTTCAATTAAGCATCACAACAACTCCTCACAGACCCGACAAGGGTATCTACCCTCCCCCCAAAACAAAACATGCATTGTCCTTAAGGCATATATATGGCAAGAGATATTAGGATGACTCCATGGATAATGGGTCCTTCATGAAAAATACCGCGAGGCTATTTCCGTCATGGAAGACATCAATGGGTTAGGTTGGAGCGCAAGTGGTTCACCAGGCGAAGTCACTATCCATTTGTCCAAAAAGGTCCTGGCTTCATGGTATGAATAAATTGGAGGCACCTGATATGGGTCATCTAGTTGAGAAGCATCCGTGGGAAGAGGCACCTCAACATGTGGTGGCTCACTATCTCGAACATCTGCGGCTGGTGCATTCTCAGTTTAGTTATACCCCATGTACCAGTCATTTGGAGGGCTGCTAGCCACCATAGGTGGGTCCTGTCTTGCTGATGGGATGTTCAAATCAAAATTCATGGGTAGTATCATTTCCCTTCTTCTGTCCAATTCTTCCCGTAAAGCCTCCACTTTATTCTCTAGAACCTCCACCCCAGCATACAAACTACCCAACTTGTTAATCACTGGTTTCATAGCCGTTTTGATGGCTTGATGGAGGATAACTTTGGCTAACCTTTCTAGTTGAGCCTTGTGAGCACTAGCCATTTGCGCCACCAAGAGAAGATCACTCTTTGGTGGAGAGACAGGCTTATCGGCCATATGTGAAATAGAAGCCTCATCTGTTGGCATAGCGGGCAAAGGAGCACTCATTCCCGAAGTCAACTTGGGTCCCTTTGAAACTAGAGCATCCTTATCTCTTTTAGTGGCCAAAGTAATCACTTCCTTTTCTCTTCATGTCTTATCCAATAGTCAGAATAGAGGGCAGTTGGCTCACATGCATAGCAAACTAATGAGGATCGGATATGGCATAGAGGTGACTTGTTGTCTAGCCTTCCGCTTGAATTTCTCTGCGATAATTTCCCCCACATTGATATGTCTGCGATACATGATACATGCTACAAGGATGGCCAACTCAATGGGAACATGAGTTGTGCTTTTTGGAGGGACTGATGGGGGCACACACCAAGTCAAACCACATTCGAGCTTCAAATTTAAGATCACGGCGATGAATATCACCTGTCAAAATGGACCACTATGGATACCCTACAATAATAATACCTGCCACCCATGCAAATTGATTATCTTTGTCTGCCAATTTCCTTGTAAACCCTAAACCAGGATTCACCGGATAAACCCAATAAATGGAAATAATTGCCTCTGGAGTTATGCTAACTTCCTGGCCTCGCACTATCATAGATGATAGGTAAGGCATCATATCCACTCGGTCTCTTTGCTTGAGGATGTCTTATCGTGACCTATAGGAGGCATAATACTCCCTCACCAACTCCAAGAAATAGGGGTCCAAGGGCATATTGAACGACTCCCAATCACAAAGTTGGAATTGCTCAGCCAGATCAGGGAAGTTCATTTTGAAAGAGTCGATATCAAATCGGGACTCTTCCGTGATAGCACTCTTCTCTTTGAATGAGATATAATAAGCTTCCATTCTGGGTAACCCAAAACAGAGTTGTGAGAATCTCATAGTCTCCGCTTCTTCCATGTCACGACCCGAACAGAGGCCCGGATTGCAACACGGGACAAGGAGCCCCGAGAGACTCTAAGTCGACCCATGGCATAAGCATACATCTAACTCGATCAATAAAATAGAAGAATCAACAAGATAATCATAGCGGAAGTCTAGATTAAACATAACATCAGAATACACAATATGAAACTGAATACATCCATACATTTGAAAAGCCTCTAAACATGAAGAGTTAATGGGACAAGACCCCAACTAACTCAACAAAGCTAAACTGAAAGGAGATAGAGGAAATCTGAATAAGTCTATTCCTCGGGAGATGAGGACTCACCACATCGTAGATGCTAACTCCGAAGGCTAACTATGAACGAGCTGGGCCTGAGAGCTGGATCCTGTATCATGAAATGATACAACATAGAGTATGCGATCAGTACGTGGAATGTACCGAGTATGCAAGGTAAGTAAAATCGTTTAAGTAAGTAAATCATTTAAAACATGCATATTATAAAATATAATCAAAACAAGAGTCTGAGAGTAGGGCTTTGCATGCCATTTTTTGAAATCATGATCCAAACCTATCCAAACTTTACATCTCAATCAAATGATCCAAAGCTGAAATTTAACCATCATAAGAAGACCGAACATTGGGTCAGACCTGCTTTAGAACATATGTGTGTATATATATATATATGTATATAAATCAAGAATGATAAACATGCATAATTGAAGT